>CM063628.1:4560084-4811450 GCA_032357785.1 Periparus ater
GGATTGGGAATTCCCGGCTGAGCTCCCTGACCCCAATGGGATTGGGAATTCCTGTCTGAACCTCAGATCCCAGTGGGATTGGGAATTCCTGGCTGAGTTCCCTGACCCTGATAGGATTGGGATTCCTGGCTGACCCCCAGATCTCAAAAAGGATTGGGAATTCCTGGCTGAGTTCCCTGACCCCGATGGGATTGGGAATTCCCAGCTGAACCTCAGATCCCAATGGGATTGGGAATTCCTGGCTGACCCCCAGATCCCAATGGGTTGGGAATTCCCAGCTGACCCCCAGACCCCAATGGGATTGGGAATTCCTGGGCTGACCCCCAGATCCCAATGGATTGGGACTTCCTGGCTGAACCTCAGATCCTGATGGGATTGGGAATTCCTGGGGACCCCCAGACCCCAATGGGATTGGGAATTCCCAGCTGACCCCCAGATCTCAATGGAATTGGGAATTCCTGTCTGAACCTCAGATCCCGATGGGATTGGGAATTCCCAGCTGACCCCCAGATCTCAAAAGGATTGGGAATTCCTGGCTGAGCTCCCTGACCCCGATAGGATTGGAAATTCCTGGCTGAACCTCAGATCCTGATGGGATTGGGAATTCCTGGGGACCCCCAGACCCCAATGGGATTGGGAATTCCCGGCTGACCCCCAGACCCCAATGGGATTGGGAATCCTGGTTTACCCCCAGACCCCAAAGGGATTGGGAATTCCCGGTGACCCCAAGCCGCTCCGTGTCCTCCAGGCCAGCTGGACGTGGGGGCCCGAGGGCCACGGGGCCGTGCTGCTGGTGAACTGCGACCGCGACGACGCCGGCGCCAAGGGCCTGGACAACGAGGACAGCGCCGTGCGCTCCTACAACGGTCCCGCACGGCCCCGAGCCCCAGACTCCCACTTTTCCCTCATTTTCCCATCTTTCCCCGCCATTTTCCCCCGTCTTTCCCCTCATTTTCCCATCTTTCCCTCCATTTTCCCATCTTCCCCGCCATTTTCTCTTCCTCCCACAGCCAAACCCCACGTTTTCCCACTTTTCCCCTCAATTCTCCCTTTCCACCACAGCCCAGAATCCTCAATTTTCCCTCCCTTTCCCCTGAGTTTTCCCCCTTTTCCCTCAGTTTTCCCCCTTTTCCTCAGTTTTCCCACTTTCCCCTCAATTTTCTCTTCCTACCCCAGCCCGGAAATCTCAATTTCCCCACTTTCCCCCTCAGTTCTCTCCCGCTTTCCCCTGAGTTTTCCCTTTTTTTCCCCACAGCCCGGACCCCCCGATTTTCCCCCTTTCCCCGCCGTTTTCCCCCGCTTTTCCCCAGGTTTTTCCCGGTTTTCCCTGAGTGGTTCCCGTCTCCCCAGACCTGCGGGACATGTCGCAGCTGGTGCTGCGGACAGCGCGGCCCCCGCGCCATCTTCGCCGGCCACCGCCTGCTGCTCCACGTCGACTTCGGCGACGCCGACAAATCCGGGTTTTCTACGGCGGCGGTCTGAGCGCCCGGATTTGGGGGATTTTGGGGGATTTTGGGGGATTTTTGGGGGGATTTGGGGGATTTTGGGGAACAGACCCCCCTGGATCACTGGGATCAACCCCAAATCCTTGCAACTGCTCCTCCGGCATCCCACGGCGGGATTGGGCTGATCCACGCGGGGTTTGATCCGGGCGGGGCGAAATCCGCGGGTTTTGGGGTGGATTTAGGGAGAAAGTGGAGTGTTGTGGGAATGGGGGTGGATTTTGGGAATTCTCTGGGAATGGGGCTGGATTTTGGGAATTCCTCTGGGAATGGGGCTGGGTTTTGGGAATGCTGTGGGAATGGGGGTGGATTTTGGGAATGTTGTGGGAACAGGGCTGGGTTTTAGGAACACTGGGGTGTGGGGCTGGGTTTTGGGAACACCAGGAGAATGGGGCTGGGTTTTGGGAATGCTGTGGGAATGGGGCTGGATTTTGGGATTGCTGTGGGAATGGGGTGGATTTTGGGATTGCTGTGGGAATGGGCTGGATTTTGGGATTGCTGTGGATGGGGGTGGATTTTGGGATGCTGTGGGAATGGGGCTGGGTTTTAGGAACACGGGGGTGTGGGGCTGGGTTTTGGGTTTGAGGTTTCCGTGTCCTGCAGACAGTGGGGAGCTGGAGAAGTTCCGGCACGTTCTGGGGGGCTCCAAGCTGGCCTACACCGTGCGGCCGAGCCGGCACTGCCACGAGAGCGTCTTCTACGTGGAGGGCTGGCCTTCCCCGACGTGGCCTTCTCCGGCCTCGTGTCCTGCACGTCACCCTGCTCGAGAGCCCCGAGAAGGTCCGGCCGGGGCGTGTGGGAGGGTGGCAGAGCGGGGACAGATCCCAAACTCCATCCCTGCCATCCCAGGAGGGTCTGGGACAACAGGGACAGATCCCAAACCATCCCCACCGTTCCAGGAGGGTCTGGGACAGCAAGGACAGATCCCAAACTGCATCCCCGCCATCCCAGGAGGGTCTGGCGCAGGGGGGACAGATCCCAAACTCCATCCCTGCCATCCCAGGAGGATTGGGGACATCAGGGACAGATCTCCCAAACTCCATCCCCGCCATCCCAGGAGGATCGGGGACAGCAGGGATAGATCCTAAACTCCATCCCCACCATCCCAGGAAGGTCTGGCACAGCGGGGACAGATCCCAAACTCCATCCCTGCCATCCCAAGAGAGTCTGGGACAGCAGGGACAGATCCCAAACCATCCCCACCATCCCAGGAGGGTCTGGGACAGCAGAAACAGATCCCAAACTCCATCCCCACCATCCCAGGGCCTCCTGGAGTGGCCGATCTTCACGGACTCCGTGGTTTTCCGCGTGGCTCCCTGGATCATGACCCCCAACACGGCAGCGCCACTGGAGGTCTTTGTCTGCAGGTGGGTGCCGGCTGCTCCCACCCTGCCCTCCGCCGGATCCACTCCCAAATCCCGATTTTCCCGTTTTTCCCCCCAGCGTGGACAACAACGAGGGGTTCGTGGCGGCCGTGGGCGCGCTGGCCGAGAGGGCGCAGTGCCCGCTGACCGTGTGCCCGGCCCAGCAGAACCGCCAGGACCGCTGGATCCAGGTGGGAGCGCGGCGTGCCCGGCCCCTCCGCGCCGCCGCAGCGCCGGGGGCATTCCCAAAATTCTCCGTGCCTTCTCCAGGATGAGATGGAGTTCGGCTACGTCCAGGCCCCCCACAAGACCTTCCCTGTGGTCTTCGACTCGCCCAGGACCTCGGCCTGAAGGATTTTCCCGTCAGGAGCATCCTGGTATCCAAACCCTTCCTCCTGCCTTGCCCAGCTTGGCAGCCCCCTGAAAACTGGGATAAACCCCTTTAAAAACTGGGATAAACCCCTTTAAAATCTGGAATAAACCCCTTTAAAATCTGGAATAAACCCCTTTAAAAACTGGATAAACCCCTTTAAAAACTGGAATAAACCCCTTTAAAATCTGGGATAAACCCCTTTAAAAACTGGAATAAACCCCTTTAAAAACTGGGATAAACCCCTTTAAAATCTGGAATAAACCCCTTTAAAAACTGGGATAAATCCCTTTAAAAACTGGGATAAACCCTTTAAAACTGGGATAAATCCCTTTAAAAACTGGTATAAACCCTTTTAAAACTGGGATAAACCCTTTCAAAACTGGGATAAACCCTTTTAAAACTGGAATAAACCCCTTTAAAAACTGGGATAAACCCTTTTAAAAACTGGTATAAACCCTTTTAAAACTGGGATAAACCCTTTCAAAACTGGGATAAACCCCTTTAAAAACTGGGATAAACCCCTTTATTTCCTGCATTTTCAGGGTGAGAAGCTCCAGCACAAGATTTGGGGGTGCAGCGCTTTTGGTGCCGACAGCTGCATTTTTTTTAACCATTTTCTCCCGTTTTCCCCCCAAACCCAGGGCCCCGATTTCGGCTACGTGGCCCGGCAGGCTCCGGAGGGCGCTTCCAGCCTGGATTCCTTTGGGAATTTGGAGGTGAGCCCTCCCGTGACAGTGGCGGGCAAGGAGTACCCCTTGGGGCGCATCCTGATCGGCAGCAGCTTCCCCAGGTGAGGCGGCAGCGGGAGAACCCCAACGGAAAAAGGATTTCCCGGCCGGCTTTGGGGTCGGCTCCGAGCGGGGTGCCCCAACCGGCCGGCGCTCCCCCAGGCTGGGCGGCCGCAGGATGGCCAAGGCCGTGCGCGATTTCCTGCTGGCCCAGAAGGTCCAGGCGCCCGTGGAGATCTTCTCGGACTGGCTCCACGTCGGGCATGTGGATGAGTTCCTGAGCTTCGTCCCCGCGCCCGACCGGAAGGTGAGGAATCCCGGGGTGGGGAAAAAGCGGGATGAGACCCTGGGAGCCTTCCCCGACCTCCTCCTCCTCCTCGTGTCCCGCAGGGATTCCGGCTGCTCCTGGCCAGCCCCAGCGCCTGTTACCAGCTGCTCAAGGAGAAGCAGGAGGAGGGGTTTGGAGAGGCTGCCATGTTCCAGGGTAGGGGGGGACGGGAAAAGGGGCTCCCAGCGTCCGTTTTCCCTTTTTCCTGCAAAATGCCATGGGGAAGGTGGCCGGACCCTGAAATCCGGCGGGGAACTGGGGGCAGAACGGAGCAGAATTAATGAGTTCATTAATTAATAACACGGATCGCGTTCCCGGAGCGCTGGGGTCACAGCAGGGGTCTCATCCCGGCCCAGCTGGGCAGAATTCCAGCCCGGCTCCCTCTGGGCAGGGCTGGACAGGGACGGGGTGCCCAAGCCGACCATCAACGAGATCCTGGCTAACGAGGAGCTCCGCAAGTTCAACGAGTACGCCCAGGTGAGGGCAGGGAGCAGGAGGCTCTGATCCATCGCTCCCTCCGTGTCCTTCTGTCCCCTCGTCCCTTTTCCCTCCCCTCCAGACATCCTCCATCACCACCCCCACTGTCCCTCTGTCCCTCCCTCTGTCCTTCCCTCTGTCCATCCATCCATCCATCCATCCATCCATCCATCCATCCATCCATCCATCCATCATCCATCCATCATCCATCCATCCATCATCCATCCATCCATCATCCATCCATCCATCATCCATCCATCCATCCATCATCCATCCATCCATCCATCCATCCATCATCCATCCATCCATCCATCCATCCATCCATCCATCATCCATCCATCCATCCATCCATCCATCCATCCATCCATCCATCCATCATCCATCCATCCATCCATCCATCCATCCATCCATCCATCCATCCATCATCCATCCATCCATCCATCATCCATCCATCCATCCATCCATCATCCATCCATCATCCATCATCCATCCATCATCCATCATCCATCCATCCATCATCCATCCATCATCCATCCATCCATCCATCCATCCATCATCCATCATCCATCCATCCATCCATCCATCCATCATCCATCCATCCATCATCCATCATCCATCCATCCATCCATCCATCCATCATCCATCCATCCATCATCCATCCATCCATCCATCATCCATCATCCATCCATCCATCCGTCCATCCATCCATCATCCATCCATCATCCATCCATCCATCCATCCATCATCCATCCATCATCCATCCATCATCCATCCATCCATCCATGTCCATCCATCCATCCATCCATCCATCCATGGATCCCTTCCCTCCCTCTGTCCACCTCTCTCTGTCCCATCCAGGCTCCCATCCCTCTCTCCCTTTCCCTCTCCCTGTCCCTCCATCTCCCTTTCCCGTTGTCCATCTCCTGACGCTCCGTCCCTCCCGGCTCCCAGAGCTGGATGTGCTGAAGCGCTCGCTGGGCCTGGCCGAGCCGGACATCCTGGACATCCCGCAGCTCTTCCAGGGCGATGCCGCATCCGGAGCCCAGGCGTTCTTCCCGGACATGGTAACGGCACCCGCGACCTGCCCGGGATGGGATCGGGGCTGGGATGGGGCTGGGATGGGATCGGGGACAGGATTTAGCTGGGATGGGATCGGGGACAGGAATTTCCTGGGATGGGATCGGGGACCGGATTTTCCTGGGATGGGATTGGGGTTGGGATAAGGGCCAGGATGGGATCGGGGCTGGGATGGGATCAGGATTGGGATGTCCCCAGGGTGAGATCGGGGCTGGGATTCCCCAGGATGGGATCAGGGCTGGGATTCCCTGGGGTGGGATTGGAGCTGGAAATCCCCAGGATGGGATTGGAGCTGGGATTCCCCAGGATGGGATTGGAGCTGGGATTCCCTGGATAGGATTGGAGCTGGGATTCCCCAGGATGGGATCAGGGCTGGGATTCCCTGGGATGGGATTGGAGCTGGGATTCCCCAGGACGGGATCAGGGCTGGCATTCCCTGGGATGGGATTGGAGCTGGGATTCCCCAGGATGGGATTGGAGCTGGGATTCCCCAGGACGGGATCAGGGCTGGCATTCCCTGGGATGGGATTGGAGCTGGGATTCCCCAGGATGGGATCAGGGCTGGGATTCCCCAGGATGGGCTCAGGGCCGGGATTCCGCGGGCTGGGCTCGGGTCCGGGATGGGATCCCGCTGGAATCTCGGCGCTGCAGGTGAACATGCTGGTGCTGGGCCGGCACCTGGGCATCCCCAAGCCCTTCGGGCCCGTGGTGGGCGGGCGCTGCTGCCTGGAGCAGCGCGTGCGGGAGCTGCTGGAGCCGCTGGGCCTCTCCTGCACCTTCATCGACGACTTCTTCTCCTACCACGTGCTGGCCGGGGACGTGCACTGCGGCACCAACGTGCGCCGCAAGCCCTTCGCCTTCAAGTGGTGGCACGTGGTGCCCTGAGCTGCCCGCGTCCCCTCCGCGTCCCCTCTGCGTCCCCTCCGTGTCCCCTCCGTGTCCCCTCCGTGTCTTCTCTGTCCCCACTCCGTGTCCCTCTTGCTCCTTTCTGTGTCACTCTTGTGTCCTCTCTGTGTCCCTTCTGTGTTCCTTCCATGTCCCCGTCATGTCCCTTCTGTGTCCTCTGTGTCCCCCCGGTCCCTCCTGTGTCCCTCCTGTGTCCTCCTGTGTCCTTTCCATGTCCCCCCTGTGTCCTCTCTGTGTCCCCACCGTGTCCCCCTGGTCCCCCTGTGTCCCTCCTGTGTCCCCTCCATGTCCCTCCTGCGTCCTCTCTGTGTCCCCACCGTGTCCCCCCCAGGTGCCCTCCAGTGCCTTCCGTGTCCCCTCCATGTCCTCTCTGTGTCCCCTCTGTGTCCCCCCGGTCCCCCTGTGTCCCTCCTGTGTCCCCCCCATGTCCCTCCTGTGTCCTCTGTGTGTCCCATCCATGTCCCCTCTGTCCCCACCTCATCTCCGTGTCCCCCCTGTCCCCATGTCCTCCCCATGTCCCCCCCATGTCCCCCCTATGTCCCCCCTGTGTCCCCCCCGTGTCCCCCCCATGTCCCCCCCATGTCCTCTGTGTCCCCTCTGTGTCCCCTCCATGTCCCCCGCGTGTCCTCTGTGTGTCCCGTCCATGTCCCCTCTGTCCCCACCTCCGTGTCCCCCCTGTTCCCGTGTCCTCCCCATGTCCCCCCCATGTCCCCCCAATGTCCCCCCATGTCCCCTCCATGTCCCCCCTGTCCTCCTCTGTCCCCCCCATGTCCCCCCATGTCCCCCCATGTCCCCTCCATGTCCCCTCCATGTCCCCTCCATGTCCCCCCATGTCCCCTCCATGTCCCCCTGTGTCCCCCCGTGTCCCCCCTGTCCTCCTCTGTCCCCCCCCATGTCCCCCCATGTCCCCTCCATGTCCCTTCCATGTCCCCCCATGTTCCCCCTGTGTCCCCTCCATGTCCCCCCCATGTCCCCTCCATGTCCCCTCCATGTCCCCCCATGTCCCCTCCATGTCCCCCCATGTCCCCCCATGTCCCCTCCATGTCCCCCTGTGTCCCCCCGTGTCCCCCCCATGTCCCCTCCATGTCCCCCCGTGTCCCCCCGTGTCCCCCCATGTCCACCCATGTCCCCTCCATGTCCCCCGTGTCCTCCTCTGTCCCCCCCATGTCCCCCCCCATGTCCCCCCTGTCCTCCTCTGTCCCCCCCATGTCCCCTCCATGTCCCCCAATGTCCCCTCCTGTGTCCCCCCGTGTCCCCTCTGTGTCCCCCCCATGTCCCCCCCATGTCCCCCCCGTGTCCCCCCATGTTCCCCCTGTGTCCCGTCCATGTCCCCCCCATGTCCCCCCGTGTCCCCCCCGTGTCCCCCCGTGTCCCCCCGCTCCCAATCCCGCCCGCTCCCTCCCAAGTGCCTTTGGGGTCAGGAATAAATCCAGGCTGCGGCTCCGGGCTCTCTCCCGGCACTGGGAGAGCTCTGGACTGGTTAAACTGGTGGGGAGCGGGAGCCGCTGTCCCGTGGGATCAGGGAACCAAAAAAAAATTAAAAAAAATAAATCTTCAGTATTGAAAAACGAAGAAGCCGGCAGTTAAAAGGCCAAAAATCGGAATTTCTGGATCTCAAACGAGGGCAGCGGATGGAATTCCTCGGGAATGGCCCCTCGGGAGTGACCCCCACCCTTCCCGAGCCGGGAATTCCTCGGGAATGTGGGAACGCCCCCTCCCCACCGCCCGAGGCTTTTTTGGGGTTTTGGTGATTCCCCACCCCGAAATCCTAAATATTGCTCCAAAAAACGGGATTTTGGGGTTTTCCAGCCGGGACCTCCCCTCTCCAACCCCTCTGGAAAACAACCCCGATCCCAAAAAAAAACCCAAATTGACCAAAACCCTTTTTTCTTTTTGTTCGTTTTACTGCAAACTCCCCGAGCGCCGCCCCGGGGGAGATGGGGAGGAGCAAAAAATCCATGGAAAAATCCAGGAGAATCCCTAAAAACGGCCCGAAGGGAGCGGGAATGGCGCGGGGCAGAGCCGGGCTCTGCTCCTGAAGGCACCTCGAGATTCCAGCACAGTGACCTGGCACGGAGGGAATCGGGAATGGGGAAGGAGGGAACGCGGGGAATTCCGGCTGATCCCGGGCCAAACCATCCGCCAGAAAGGGGAAAAAGAAAAATCCCAAATTCCCGGGAAAAGGAATTCCTTTGGGACTCCCCTGGTGATCCCTGAGATGTCCCCGGGTGGGCGAGGGCGGGGAGGGGAGCCCGGGAATGCTGCTGGGATCCGGGATCCGGGAATGCTGCTGGGATCCGGGAATGCTGCTGGGATCCGGGAATGCTGCTGGGATGGGATCTGGGAATGCTGCTGGGATCTGGGATCCGGGATCCCCGCGGATGCTGGAGGGTGGGAGGGGAGGAAATCCCGAAAACTGTAGCACCCAAAGTAAGGAAAACCAGCAAAAAAATGGGAATGTCGGGGGAGAAAATGGGAATGTCGGGGGAGAAAATGGGAATGTCGGGGGAGAAAATGGGAATGTCGGGGGAAAACCAGGCGTTGGCAGCTGCTCTTTGTGGATCCCCAATCCCTAAAGGGATCCCAAGCCGGGATCAGATCCCCAGAGTGATCCCGAGCCGGCAGCCGTGGGGATTCGGGGCCGGAAAAAGGGGAAAGAGTAAAAAAAAAGCTCCGGAAAAACACAAATAAAATAAAAATAATCGGAGGCCAGAGGCCAGAAAAGCCGGGGCGGGAAGGTCCGGCTGCGGCTGGGAATTCCAAAAGCCGGGAATGGGGGTGGGAATGAGCCCCCCGTGGGGGGCTGGCAGTGCGGGAAGGGGGAAGGGCGGGCGGGATGGAGAAGCGGGATCGGGATCGGGATCGGGATCGGGATCGGGATTGGGATTGGGATCGGGAGCGGGAGCGGGAGCGGGGCCCCTCAGAGGGTGCGGGGGTTGTACTCCGGGAGCTTCCGCAGCTTCTCCTGCTCCGCCTCCGACTCGTCCCGGGCGATCACCAGAGAGTGGGAATAGCCCATGGCCACCTGGAACGGGAATGGGAATGGGAATGGGAATGGGAATGGGAATGGGAATGGGAAAGGGAATAGCCCATGGCCACCTGGAACAGGAATGGGAATGGGAATGGGAATGGGAAAGGGAATAGCCCATGGAACTGGGAATGGGCCAGCTGAGAATGGGAATGGCCATCAGGAATGGGAACGGGAATGGGCAGCTGGGAATGGGAGCAGCCATGGAACTGGGAATGGGAACAGCCCGTGGAACTGGGAATGGCCCCGTGGGTGGGGATGAGCCCGGCCTCAGTTTCCCCGTGTGTTTAGGGAGGGGCTCCAGGCGCCCCCTCCCTCACCCCGTGGCTGCCACGGGCTGGGTAAAGCCTCGGCCCCACCCCGGATCATTCCAGGGGGTCCAGGACCCCTCCCCAGCCCCCCCGGATCACTCCAGGGGGTCCAGGACCCCACCCCGGATCATTCCAGGGGTACGGGACCCCCTCCCCAGCCCCCCCGGATCACTCCAGGGGTTCAGGACCCTTCCTCAGCCCCACCCCAGATCATTCCAGGGGTCCCAGACCCCCTCCCCAGCCCGAGCCCCCCCCCGGGGTCCCCCCACCTGCTCGGTGTAGATCCCATCCAGGGTTTTCACCTCCTGCGCCGCCGTGGACGATTTGGGTTTGTGGTCCCCGTAGCCCTGTGGGAACAGGGGCGCTCAGTGGGGCCACAGGGGCCGGGCCTTGGGGGATTTGGGGTGTCCTTTTGGGGCTCCCAGGGCTTTTTGGGGTTCCCAGGGAGATCTGGGGTCAGTTTGGGGTGTCCCTTTGGGGTTCCAAATGGGATCTGGGGTTCCCAGGGGATTTGGGGCTCCAGTTCGAGGTCCTCCAAGGGATTTGGGGTTCCCAGGGGTGTTTGGGGTTCCCAGGGGTGTTTGGGGTGTCCCTTTGGGGTTCTCAGAGGGATTTGAGGTTCCCAGGGGTATTTGGGGTGTCCCTTTGGGGTTCTCAGAGGGATTTGAGGTTCCCAGGGGTGTTTGGGGTGTCCCTTTGGGGTTCCCAGGGGTGTTTGGGGCTCCCAGGGGTATTTGGGGTGTCCCTTTGGGCTTCCCAGGGGTGTTTGGGGTTCCCAGTTGTGTTTGCGGCTCCCAGGGGTATTTGGGGTGTTCCTTTGGGGTTCTCAGGGGGATTTGCGGCTCCCAGGGGTATTTGGGGTGTCCCTTTGGGGTTCTCAGAGGGATTTGAGGTTCCCAGGGGTGTTTGGGGTGTCCCTTTGGGGTTCCCAGGTGTGTTTGGGGTTCCCAGGGGTATTTGGGGTTCCCAGGGGTATTTGGGGTGTCCCTTTGGGGTTCCCAGGGGTGTTTGGGGTTCCCAGGGGGATTTGGGGTGTCCCTTTGGGGTTCCCAGGGGTGTTTGGGGTTCCCAGGGGTGTTTGGGGTTCCCAGGGGTGTCTGGGGTGTCCCTCTGGGGTCGGTACCAGCTCCCGAAGGTGGGTGAGGGTCCCCAGCTGATGGTGCTCTCGTCGGCCGCCACGATGACGGAGCTCTTCCTGCGGGGGAGGTGAGCCCTGAGCGCCCGCCCGGCCGCCCCCGATCCCGGGAAAGGGATTTGGGAATTCCCCCGGAGCCGCACTCACCCGCAGGCCAGGCTGCGGATCTTCCAGCCGCAGAGATCCTGCACGGCTTTGGGATACATGGTGGATTCCCGGGAAGTGTTGGTGGCGCCCCAGAAGAACAATCCACCTGCAAGGGAACCCGTCAGGGCGCGGATCCCCCCGGAATTCCCAAATCCTGGGAATCCCACCCGTCAGGGCATAGATCCTGGAATTCCCAAATCCTGGGAATCCCACCCATCAGGGCACAGATCCTGGAATTCCCAAATCCTGGGAATCCCACCTGTCAGGTTATGGATCCCCCCAGAATTCCCAGATCCTGGGAATCCCACCTGTCAGTTTATGGATCCCCCCGAAATTCCCAAATCCTGGGAATCCCACCCTTCAGGGCACAGACCCTGGAATTCCCAAATCCTGGGAATCCCACCCGTCATGGCACAGATCCTGGAATTCCCAAATCCTGGGAATCCCACCTGTCAGGTTATGGATCCCCCCGGAATTCCCAAATCCTGGGAATCCCACCCATCAGGGCACAGATCCTGGAATTCCCAAATCCTGCGAATCCCACTTGTCAGGTTATGGATCCCCCCGGAATTCCCAAATCCTGGGAATCCCACCTGTCAGGGCACAGATCCCCCCAGAATTCCCAAATCCCGGCATTCCCAAATTCCCACCTTTCAGGGCACGGATCCCCCCAGAATCCCCAAATCCCAGATCCCGAATTCCCACTTGTCCCGCTGCCGTGCCCCCGGCATTCCCGGCGTTCCCGGCGCTCCCCACCTGTCTCGCTGACGGCGAAGGAGCAGGTGTATCCCGCGTAGATCTGGGAAGCGCCGCGCCCCGGGAAGTCGAAGAGCTTCACCAGCCGCGGAACCATCTCGTCCTTCTGCTCGGCGTGGCCCAGGCGCCCGTAGCCGCCGAAGCCCCAGGAGAAGACGCGCTTCTGGGAATCCAGCACCAGCTGGGAGCGACAGGGAGCGGCCATCAGGGATCCCAAAAACCCCAGGGGATTCCTGGGAATCCGGCTGGGATGGAGCGGGGATCAGGGATCCCAAAAAGCCCAGGGGATTCCTGGGAATCCGGCTGGGATGGAGCGGGGATCAGGGATCCCAAAAAGCCCAGGGAAAGACTGCCCCCATTCCTGTTCCCATATTCCCATATTCCCATATTCCCGATCCCGCTCTGTACGGTGTGGTTGGCTCCACGGGCCACATCCCGTCCCCATTCCCATTCCCACATTCCCATTCCCATATTCCCATTCCCATTCCCACATTCCCATTCCCATTCCCACATTCCCATTCCCATTCCCATTCCCAATTCCCATTCCCGATCCCGGTATCTGTACAGTGTGGTTGGCTCTGCAGGCCACGTCCCGTCCCCATTCCCATTCCCAATTCCCGTTCCCATTCCCGATCCGTATGGTGTGGTTGGCTCCGCAGGCCACGTCTCGCCCCCATTCCCATTCCCACATTCCCACATTTCCACATTCCCATTCCCAATTCCCATTCCTGATCCCGGTGTCTGTACGGTGTGGTTGGCTCCGCGGGCCACGTCCAGCCGCCATTCCCATTCCCAGCGATTCCCATTCCCAATCCGTACGGTGTGGTTGGCTCCGCAGGCCACGTCCTGTCCCCATTCCCATTCCCACATTCCCATTCCCGATCCCAATCCCGATCCATACGGTGTGGCTGGCTCCGCAGGCCATGTCCTGCCCCCATGCCCATTCCCACATTCCCATTCCCATTCCCGTATTCCTGATCCCAATCCCGATCCGTACGGTGTGGTTGGCTCTGCAGGCCACGTCCCATCCCCATTCCCATTCCCATTCCCACATTCCCACATTCCCAATCCCACTCTGTACGGTGTGGTTGGCTCCGCAGGCCACGTCCTGTCCCCATTCCCATTCCCATTCCCACATTTCCACATTCCCGATCCCGATCCGTACGGTGTGGTTGGCTCCGCAGGCCACGTCCCGGACCACCACGTTGGGCACGGGCAGCACCTGCCCGTCCTTGGTGCGCTCCACGAAGAGCGCCAGGCGCCGCGGCAGCAGCTCGCAGTCGTACTCGATGCGCTGCGCCCGCGCGATGAACTTCCCGTCGGAATTGTGCCCTGCAGCGCCGGGACAAGGCGGAGACACCGCATTCCGGACCGCCCCCGATCCCGGGGGATCATCCCGAACTGCCCCGATCCCGTGGGATCATCCTGAACTGCCCCCAATCCCATGGGATCATCCTGAACTGCCCCCGATCCCACAGGATCATCCTGAACTGCCCCCGATCCCACAGCATCATCCTGAACTGCCCTGATCCCATGGGATCATCCTGAACCAGCCCAAATCCCACAGGATCATCCTGAACTGCCCCAATCCCATGGGATCATCCTGAACTGCCCTGATCCTGTGGGATCATCCCGAACTGACCCGATCCCACGGGATCATCCTGAACTGCCCTGATCCCACAGGATCACCCTGAACCATCCCGATCCCACAGGATCATTCTGAACAGCCCTGATCCCGTGGGATCATCCTGAACCAGCCCCAATCCCACAGGATGATCCCGAACTGCCCCGATCCCATGGGATGATCCCAAACCCACAGGATGATCCCAAATCCCGTACCCAGCTGTCCGTACTCGCAACATCCGAAGGAGTTGAGGCTTGCAATCCCATGGGATGATCCCGAACTGCCCCAATCCCATGGGATGATCCCAAATCCTGTACCCAGCTGTCCGTACTCCGGACACCCACAGGAGTTCATCCATGGGGTTATCCCGCGGGATTATCCCGGCTTTCCGTACCCAGCTGTCTATACTCCAGACACCCACAGGAGTCCACAGAGTTCATCCATGGGGTTATCCCATGGGATGATCCCAGGTTTCCATACCCAGATGTTCATACTCGCAACACCCGAAGGATTTGAGGCTTGCAATCCCATGGGATGATCCCGAACCCACGGGATGATCCGATGATCCCAAATCCCATACCCAGCTGTCCGTACTCCGGACACCCAAAGGAGTTCATCCATGGGGTTATCCCGCGGGATTATCCCGGGTTTCTGTACCCAGCTGTTCATACTCGGAACACCCACAGGAGTTCATCCATGGGGTTATCCCATGGGATGATCCCAAATCCCGTCCCCAACTGTCCCATACTCCGGACACCCACAGGAGTCCACAGAGTTCATCCATGGGGTTATCCCATGGGATGATCCCAGGTTTCCATACCCAGATGTTCATACTCGCAACACCCGAAGGAGTTGAGGCTTGCAATCCCATGGGATGATCCCGAACCCACGGGATGATCCGATGATCCCAAATCCCATACCCAGCTGTCCATACTCCGGACTCCCGAAGGAGTCCACAGAGTTCATCCATGGGGTTATCCATGGGATGATCCCAAATCCCGTCCCCAGCTGTCCGTACTCCGGACACCCACAGGAGTCCACAGAGTTCATCCATGGGGTTATCCCATGGGATTATCCCAGGTTTCCATACCCAGCTGTCCATACTCGGAACACCCACAGGAGTTCATCCATGGGGTTATCCCATGGGATGATCCCAAATCCCGTCCCCAACTGTCCGTACTCCGGACACCCACAGGAGTCCACAGAGTTCATCCATGGGGTTATCCCATGGGATGATCCCCGGCTTTCCGTACCCAGCTGTCCGTACTCCGGACACCCGAAGGAGTACAGGTTCCCCTTGCAGTCCATCACCATGCTGAACTCGGCACCGCAGCCCAGCTTGCAGATCGGCTGCCCGTTGTACAGGATCTGGGAAAAACCGGGAATCGGCATCAGGAAAACCGGGAACGAGGGGAAATGGGATGGGGAAGGCGGGAAAAAACGGGATCAGAAAAAAAAACGGGGGAAAAGGGAAAAACGGGGATCGGAAGCGCAGGAGAAGATGGGAAAATGGGAAAGGCAGGAAAAAGGGAAAAATGGGGAGTTTCCATGGGAAATCCCTGGTCTGCAGGAAAAACGGGATCAAGATGATGGGAAGAGCGGGTAAAAAGAAAGACACGGGAAAAGCAGGAAAAACAGGATCCAGAAATAGAGGAAAAAGGAAAAAAAAAAGGGAATTTCCATGGGAAATCCCCGATCTGCAGGAAAAGCAGGAAAAACAGGATCCAGAAATAGAGAAGAATGGAAAAAAAAGGAGAATTTCCATGGGAAATCCCCGATCTGCAGGAAAAGCAGAAAACCAGAGTCCAAAAATTTTGGGAAACAGGGGAAAGAAAGCTGCATTTCCATCAGAAAATCCCCAACAACTCAACTTCCAAATCCCGGTTTTCCCTTTCCCCGCCGCAGCCGGGAGCGGCTCCCGGCTGAGACCCCGAGGGGGTTTTCCCGGGAATATTTCACGGGATGCCCCCAGATGGGTGGATTTTTCTGGGAATGCCGGGAATTTGGGATCCGTACCTGGGTGGGGCTGGGCACGGCGTCCGTCTGGTTCCCCAGCCCCAGCTGGCCCAGCTTGTTCTCCCCGAAGGCGAACACGGAGCCGCTCTCTGCGGGAACGGCGGGATCTTGGGAATGCTCTCCAGAATTTGGGGGAGAAAAGGGTGGGTTTTTGGGCATGAAGGGGTGGGTTTGGGGCGGTTTTCCCGTGATTTGGAGCACTTTCCCTGAGATTCGGGCTGTTTGCTGGGATTCAGTGAAGTTTTCCCAGGATTGGGGCAGTTCCCGGGATGGGGCATTTCCCAGGATGGGGAATTTCCCAGGATTTGCTGTTTCCCAGGCTGGGGCCATTCCCAGACCGTTCCCAGACCATTCCCAGGCCGCTCCCAGACCATTCCCAGACCATTCCCGGGCTGTTCCCAGTCCATTTCCAGGCCGGAGCCATTCCAAACTATTCCCAAACCATTCCCAAACCATTCCCAGGTCATTCCCAGACCATTCCCAGACCATTCCCAGACCATCTTCAGGCTGGGGCCATTCCCAGACCATTCCCACACCATTCCCAAACCATTCCCAGGCCATTCCCAGGCCATTCCCAGACCATTCCCAAACCATTCCCAAACCATTCCCAAACCATTCCCAGGCCATTCCCAGACCATTCCCAGGTCATTCCCAGACCATTCCCAGGCCATTCCCGGGCCGTACCGGTCAGTGCCAGGGTGTGATTCCGGCCGCAGGCGGCCGCCACGATGGCCTCGCTGCCCAGGGCCTCGATGGGCCGCGGTGCCTCCACGCGTTTGGTGTCGCCGTGGCCCAGCTGCCCCTTCTCGTTCCGGCCTGCGGGAAAATCCCAAATTCCCGTGGGAAAACCTCCCAGCCCCGCCCCCGGCTGCTCCTTCCCTTCTCCCGAATTTCCCCCGAGGGCGTTCCCGCTCTTCCCTGGGAATAAATCCCGACCCCTCCTGTGCCAGGGAATCCCAGAGGGACGGGGACCCCAATCCCTTTTCCCTCCAGGATGAGCCCTTCCCATTTCCCTTGGGAATTCTCCGGCCCCTTCCCAGCTCCCTCGGGAATCCCACATTCATGGGGAGGTTTCCAGAATCCCAGATTCCCAGGGGAATTTATGGGATCAATCCCGCTTTCCTGGGGAGCTTTCTAGAATCCCGCGTTCCCCTATTCCCGTATTCCCAAGGAGGTCTCTGGGATCCCATATTCCCGTATTCCTCATTCCCAGGCAGGTTTCCACACTCCATCCCTCATTCCCAGGGCAGTTTCTGGGATCCCACATTCCCATATTCCCGCATTCCCAGGGCAGTCTCTGCGCTCCATCCCACATTCCCAGGGAGGATTCCGCGCTCCATCCCTCATTCCCAGGGAGGTCTCTGGGATCCCACATTCCCGTATTCCCTCATTCCCAGGGAGGATTCCACGCTCCATCCCTCATTCCCAGGGCAGTTTCTGGGATCCCACATTTCCGTATTCCCTTATTCCCAGCCAGGTTTCCATGCTCCATCCCTCATTCCCAGGGAGGATTCCATGCTCCATCCCTCATTCCCAGGGCAGATCTTTGGGATCCCACATTCCCATATTCCCGCATTCCCAGGGCAGTCTCCGCGCTCCATCCCTCATTCCCAGGGAGGTCTCTGGGATCCCACATTCCCGTATTCCCGCATTCCCAGGCAGGTTCCCGTGCTCCATCCCGCATTCCCAGGGCAGATCTCTGGGATCCCACATTCCCATATTCCCTCATTCCCAGCCAGGTTTCCACACTCCATCCTGCATTCCCAGGGCAGATCTCTGGGATCCCACTTTCCCATATTCCCTCATTCCCAGGAGGTTTCCGCGCTCCATCCCGCGTTCCCAGGGCAGTTTCTGGGATCCCACATTCCCATAGTCCCTCATTCCCAGGAGGATTCCGTGCTCCATCCCTCATTCCCAGGGAGGTCTCTGGGATCAATCCCACATTCCCAGGGAGGTCTCTGGGATCCCACATTCCCGTATTCCCTCATTCCCAGGCAGGTTTCCACACTTCATCCCTCATTCCCAGGGCAGTTTCTGGGATCCCACATTCCCATATTCCCGCATTCCCAGGGCAGTCTCCGCGCTCCATCCCGCGTTCCCAGGGCAGTTTCTGGGATCCCACATTCCCATAGTCCCTCATTCCCAGGAGGATTCCGTGCTCCATCCCTCATTCCCAGGGAGGTCTCTGGGATCAATCCCGCATTCCCAGGGAGGTCTCTGGGTTCCCACATTCCCGTATTCCCTCATTCCCAGGAGGTTTCCGCGCTCCATCCCTCATTCCCAGGGCAGTTTCTGGGATCCCACATTCCCATATTCCCTCATTCCCAGACGGTTTCCACACTCCATCCCTCATTCCCAGCAGGTTTCCACGCTCCATCCCTCATTCCCAGGGAGGATTCCGTGCTCCATCCCACATTCCCAGGAAGTCTCCACGCTCCATCCTGTGTTCTCATGAGGTCTCCGTGCTCCATCCCTCATTCCCAGGGCAGTTTCTGGGATCCCACATTCCCATATTCCCGCATTCCCAGGAGGTTTCCGCGCTCCATCCCTCATTCCCAGGGAGGTTTCCACACTCCATCCCTCATTCCCAGGGAGGATTCTGCGTTCCATTCCTCATTCCCAGGAGGTTTCCGTGCTCCATCCCTCATTCCCAGGGAGGTCTCTGGGATCAATCCCGGATTCCCAGGGAGGTCTTTGGGATCAATCCTGCATTCCCAGGGAGGTCTCTGGGATCCCACATTCCCATATTCCCGCATTCCCAGGAGGTTTCTGCGCTCCATCCCACATTCCCAGGGAGGATTCCGCGCTCCATTCCTCATTCCCAGGAGGTTTCCGCGCTCCATCCCTCATTCCCAGGGCAGTTTCTGGGATCCCACATTCCCGTATTCCCTCATTCCCAGGAGGTTTCCGTGCTCCATCCCTCATTCCCAGGGAGGTTTCCGCGCTCCATCCCGCATTCCCAGGGAGGTCTCTGGGATCAATCCCGGATTCCCAGGGAAGTCTCTGGGATCCCACATTCCCGAATTCCCGCGTTCCCGGCTCACCCCAGCTCCAGAGGCGGCCCTCGGCGGTGATGAGCAGGCTGTGCGCGGCGCAGGGCCCCGACACCACCGAGCGCACCCGCAGCGCGCCCAGGCTGCCGTAGCGGTGTGGTCCCCACAGGTTCTGACCCAGGTTCCGGTACGCCGCTGGAAAAGCGGGAATGCGGCCGTCACACCCCGAAACGGCCACGGGAAACCCGGGAAAACAGACCCGGGAAACCCGGGAAATCCAGGAAAATCGTCTGGAAAAATCGTCCAGGAAATCCAGGAAAACAGCCCCAGAAAACCCCGGGAAATTGTGCAGGAAATCCGGGAAAACAGCCCTGGGAAAATCCGGGAAAATCACCCAGGAAATCCAGGAAAACAGCCCCGGGATACCCAGGAAAATCGCCCAGGAAATCCGGGAAAATAGCCCTTGGAAAATCTAGGAAAACAGCCCTGGGAAAATCCGGGAAAATCGTCCAGGAAATCCAGGAAAACAGCCCCAGGAAACCTGGGAAAATCGTCCAGGAAATCCGGGAAAATCCCAGAAAATCATCCGGAAAAATCGTCCAGGAAAATCCAGGAAATTATCTAATTGACCTCAAATATTAATTAATCCCAGCAATTAAGGAGCCCCTGCCCCACTACATTCACTGATTACTAATTAATACAAATTAATTGATCATCTGTTAACGAGGCCCTACCGTGCCCCAAACCATTCATTAATTAATAACAGATAATTAATCGGCCATTAATAAGCCCTTACCTTGCCCC
Organism: Periparus ater; assembly: GCA_032357785.1. Classification (NCBI taxonomy): domain Eukaryota; kingdom Metazoa; phylum Chordata; class Aves; order Passeriformes; family Paridae; genus Periparus; species Periparus ater. The sequence continues at coordinate 4,579,654 of CM063628.1, forward strand.
AATGCATTCATTGATTACTAATTAATATCAATTAATCCCAGCCATTAACCAGCCCCTCCCCTGCCCCGAGGCGTTCATTAATTACTAATTAACCCCAATTAATGCCTACCCTGCTGCTTGGGCACCTCCTTGCGGCCGATCAGGTCCCAGTTGGTGGCACCGAAGATCAGGAGCTGCCCCCGGCTCTTGGAGCCCTCGAGCTTCTGTGGGAGCCAGGGGACACTCAGGGACAGCCAGGGACACTTGGGGACACTTGGGGACACTCAGGGGACAGAGGGGACACTCAGGGACAGCCAGGGACACTCAGGGGACACTCGGGGATACTTGGGGACACTCAGGGGACACCTGGGGACACTCAGGGACAGCCAGGGACACTCAGGGACACTTGGGGACACTCAGGGACAGCCAGGGACACTTGGGGACACTCAGGGGACAGAGGGGACACTCAGGGACACTCAGGGGACACTTGGGGATACTCAGGGACAGCCAGGGACACTTGGACACACTCGGGGATACTTGGGGACACTCAGGGGACACCTGGGGACACTCAGGGACAGCCAGGGACACTCAGGGACACTTGGGGACACTCAGGGACAGCCAGGGACACTCGGGGACACTTGGGGACACTCAGGGACAGCCAGGGACACTCAGGGACACTCAGGGACACTTGGGGACACTTGGGGACACTCAGGGGACAGAGGGGACACTCAGGGACACTTGGGGACACTCAGGGGACAGAGGGGACACTCAGGGACACTCAGGGGACACCTGGGGATGCTCAGGAACAGCCAAGGAACATTCAGGGACACTCAGGGGACAGAGGGGACACTCAGGGGACACCCAGGGACATGGGGACACCTGGGGACACTCAGGGACAGCCAGGGGACACTCAGGGACTGCCAGGGACACCCCAGGACATGGGGACACCCAAGGGACACTCAGAGGACACCCATGGACACTCAGGGGACACTCAGGGACTGCCAGGGACACCCCAGGACATGGGGACACTCAAGGGACACTCAGAGGACACCCAGGGACACTCAGACGCACAGGAACAGCCAGGGGACACCGAGGGACACTCAGGGCACGGTGGGTGCAGGGGCACACTTGGGGCACTTTGGGGGTGTGCAATAGGGCACACTCGGGGCACACTCGGGGCACACTCAGAGCTCAGTGTGTAACGGGGCACACCCGGGGATCACTCAGGGATCACTCAGGGATCACTCAGGGATCACTCAGGGATCACTCAGGGATCACTCGGGGCACATTTGGTGCACACTCAGGGCACACTTGGGGGCACTCAGGCACAGTGTGTAACGGGGCACACTCGGGGATCACTCGGGGCACACTCGGGGTACACTTGGGGCACACTCGGGGCACATTTGGTGCACACTCAGAGCTCAGTGTGTAACGGGGCACACTCGGGGATCACTTGGGGCACACTCAGGGCATGATGTATAATGGGGCACACAGGGAACACTCGGGGATCACTTGGGGCACACTCAGGGCATGATGTATAATGGGGCACACTCAGGGAACACTCGGGGCACACTTGAGGCACACTCAGGGCACACTCAGAGCTCGGTGTATAACGGGGCACACTCGGGGATCACTCGGGGCACACTCAGGGAACACTCCGGGCACACTCAGAGCTCGGTGTATAACGGGCCACACTCGGGGATCACTCAGGGATAACTCGGGGATCACTCGTGCCACACTCGTGTCACACTCGTGTCACACTCGTGTCACACTCGTGTCACACTCGTGTCACACTCGTGTCACACTCAGGCGGTTCCCGGGGTGTCCCCCCCGCTCTCACGATGCGCTCCTTGCTGTGCTCGGGCTCGCAGATCACCGCGCTCTGCCCTCGGGCTCCGCCGCCTCCCGGCCCCGCCGCCGCCGCCGCCGCCGCCGCTCCGGGCCTGCCGGGCCTGCGGCTCCCGGGGCTCCCGGCCCGCGGCCGCCGCTCCCGGGGCGCCTCCTCCTCGCTGCTGCCGCCGCTGCTGCCGCCGCCGCCCGGCCGGGGCCGCCGCCGCCCGCCGCCCGCAGCGCCCGCGCCCGCCGCGTCCCAGGGCGGCCCCGCCGCCTTCCTGCGGGGCATGGCTGCGGGACACGGTCACCCACGGGGACACCGGGACAGCGGGACAGCGGGGGGACAGCGGGGACAGCGGGGACACCGGGACAGCGGGGACAGCGGGACAGCGGGGACAGGGGGGACAGCAGGAGAGATAGCCGGGGACAGTGGGGGGACAGGAGGGACAGCAGTGACAGGAAGGACAGGGGGGGACAGAAGGGACAAGAGGGACAGTGGGACAGGGGGGACACCGGGGAAGGACAGCGGGGACAGCAGGGGAGATAGCCGGGGACAGGAGGGACAGCCAGGGATAGCCAGGGATAGACAGGGACAGTGAGGACAGGGGTGACACGAGGGACAGGAGGGACAAGAGAGACAGGGGGACAGGGGGGACAGCCAAGGACCGATACCCAGGGACAGGGTGACAGGAGGGACAGGCGGACAGTGAGGGGACAGGAGGGACAAACAGGAGTAGCCAGGGACAGATACTCAGGGACAGGAGTGACAGGGGGGACAGGGGGACAGTGGGGGGACAGGAGGGACAGCAGTGACAGGAGGGACACGAGGGACAGGGGGGACACCGGGACACGCGTGAGGGGCACAGGGAGGGAAATGGGGACAGGGAGGGACCCGCTGTGGGAGAGGGGCGGGGAGGGGATGAGAGGGGACACGGGGTGAGGGGACACGGGGCGAGGGGACATTGGGGATTTGGGGGACATTTGGGGACACGGGGTGAGGAGACACGGGGGGGACCCGAGGGGGACATTTGGGGACACGGGAGGAAGGAAGGAAGGGGAGACCCAACCAAATGTGGGACGTGGAGGGGATGGAGGGAGGGCAAGGGGAGATGGGGACAGGGAAGGGGATCCCCGGTGAGGGGGACACGGGGGGGGACATGGGGGGATTTGGGGGACACGGGGGGAGGGGACAGAGGGGACCCCCGGGCTGGGGGGGAGAGGAGGGGGCTGGGAAGGGGCTCTGGAAAAAAGGGGGGTGGAAAAGGGGGGCTGGAAAAGGGGGATTGGAAAAGGGAGATTGGAAAAGGGGGATTGGAAAAGGGGGATTGGAAAAGGGGGATTGGAAAAGGGGGATTGGAAAAGGGGGATTGGAAAAGGGGGACTGGAAAAGGGGGTCTGGAAAAGGGGGTTGGAAAAGGGGGACTGGAAAAGGGGGCTGGAAAAGGGGGTTCGGCGGGGGGCGCTGAGGGGGTCCCGGGGGGTGCAAAGGGGGGGTCGCGGGGAGATTTGACCTTTGGGGGTGCCCCGGGGGGGGATCCCGGTGTTTTTGGGGTGCTGGGGGGGTTCCCAAAGAGGATCGGAGCAGGCCAAGGGCCCGAGACAAAGCGGGAACCCCGCGGAGTTTGGGGTCCCCCATCCCCAAAGCCCAAACCCCGAATCGGCGCCGCTCCCGCCGCATTTTGGGGTGGGGGCGACCCCTGAGCGACCCCCCCGGGGTCTCCCCCGTGTCCATCCCTCCCCCCCCGGCATTCCCAGATTTCCCTGGAACAATGGGATCTCTGTCTGCCCCCCTCGCACCACGTGGATCCGCCTCGCTATTTTTTTTTTTCTCCTCCTTATTTTCCTCTTTTCCCCCCCAAATTTTTTTCCCGTCCCCCCAACTTCCCCCTCCTCCCTTCTCCCCAAAATTCCCCCCTCGCGGATCCCAAAATCCCAAACCTGTTTTTAGGGCGAGAGCTGCCGCACGCAGCCAGCGCCGCGCGGCCTCCGGGGGCGGCTCCGGCTGCAGGAAAAGGAAAAAGGGAAAAAAAAAAAAACAACAAAAAACCGGAATTTGGGGTTTTTCTCTCGCTTTCCCCCCCCCCCCTTCCTCCTCCTCCTCCGCGATTTTTTGGGGGGTTTTGCTTGTTTTTTTTCCCCTTTCTCCCTCCCTTTTATTTTTATTTTTTCCCGGTTTTTTTTTTGTTTTTTCCCCCCCTCCGGTTTTCCCTGGAATCCCACGCACCCGATCCCTGGAGCCGGGAATGCGGGACAATAAAAACCAGATCCACGCCGAGCGGCCCCGAGCGGCGCGAGCTCCATCCACAGGGCTGGAAGACTCCGGGAATTCCCTCGGATCCCGGGAATTCCCTCCCAGCCCCGAACCGCGGGGCTCGGGATGAGGGGAGACGGGATTCGGGATTTATTGGGAAAGGGAATCCGGGATTTGTTTATTGGGAAAGGGAATCCGGGATTTATTTCTTGGGAAAGGGAATTCGGGATTTGTTTATTGGGAAAGGGAATTCGGGATTTATTTATTGGGAAAGGGAATCCGGGATTTGTTTATTGGGAAAGGGAATCCGGGATTTGTTTATTGGGAAAAGGAATTCGGGATTTATTTCTTGGGAAGGGGGATCCGGGATTTATTTCTTGGGAAAGGGAATCCGGGATTTGTTTATTGGGAAAGGGAATCCGGGATTTGTTTATTGGGAAAGGGAATTCGGGATTTATTTCTTGGGAAAGGGAATTCGGGATTTGTTTATTGGGAAGGGGGATCCGGGATTTATTTCTTGGGAAAGGGAATTCGGGATTTATTTCTTGGGAAAGGGAATCCGGGATTTGTTTATTGGGAAAGGGAATTCGGGATTTATTTATTGGGAAGGGGGATCCGGGATTTATTGGGAAGGGGAATCCGGGAATTTTTTGGGAAAGGGAATTCAGGGATTTGGGGGTTTCTTCGGAAAGGGAATTCAGGGATTTGGGGATTTCTTGGAAAGGGGGATCGGGGATTTATTTCTTGGGAAGGGGGATCCGGGATTTGGGGGTTTTGGGGTTTTTTTGGGAAGATGAACCCGGGATTTGGGGGTTTCTTGGGAAGGGGAATTCAGGAATTTCTTGAGAAGGGGAATTCAGGGATTTGGGGTTTTTTGGGAAGGGAATACGGGGTTTATTTCTTGGGAAGGGGGATCTGGGATTCGGTGTTTTTTTTTAGGAAGAGGAATTCAGGGATTTGGGAATTTCTCGGGAAGAGGAATCGGGGATTTGGGGATTTATTTATTGGGAAGGAGGAAATTTGGGATCAATTTGGAATTTTGGGGGTCAGTCTGGAATTTTCAGGGATCAGTTTGGAATTTTTTGGGGTCAGTTTGGAATTTTTGGGGTCAGTTTGGAATTTTCAGGGATCAGTCTGGAATTTTTGGGATCAGCCTGGAGCGTTTCCCTGGGCTGGCGCCGCAGCCGCCGATGCTTTTCCAAGGAATGCTGCAATCCCAAGGGATGATGCAATTTCGGGATCGCGGGCCCATGGAATTCCCATGGAAAACCCTCCCCCAAATCCCAAAAAAACCCTTGGAATGCATCCCCCCAATGAATTCCTTACTCACGGAATTATCCCGGGAGATCCCAGCAGCGCTTCCCAGGGACCGGGGCTGGCTCGGGGGTTATTCCAGGATTTCCCGGGAATGGGCCGGGATCCCTAAAAGCGGGATTTTCCCCCCAAAAGGCGCGGCCGGGATTTATAGGGAGCCGGGAATGCGCGGGACAGGCCGGGACAGGCCGGGAGGAAAATCCGGTTTTTCCTGGCCATGGAAAAACGGGATTCGCTGCCATTCCCGAGGGAGCGGGAGCGGCTGACCCGGGATAACCCCATCGGGATCGGGATTTGGGATTTGGGATTCGGGATTTGGGATTTGGGATTCGGGATTTGGGATTTGGGATTTGGGATTTGGGAGGGCCCCGGGAATCCCGGGAAGAGGGAGCGGCCTCGAATGGGGGCCGGGATCGGGAGCAGCCGCGGGATGCGGGGATGGGAAATGTGGGAATTGGATCCGTGGGATTCGGGGGTGGGAAATGTGGGATTCAGGGGTGGGATCTGTGGGATTCAGGGATGGGAAATGTGGGATTTGGATCCGTGGGATTCGGGGATGGGAAATGTGGGATTTGAATCCGTGGGATTCGGGGATGGGAAATGTGGGAATTGGATCCGTGGGATTCGGGGATGGGAAATGTGGGATTCAGGGGTGGGATCTGTGGGATTTTGGGATGGGAAATGTGGGATTTGGATCCGTGGGATTCGGGGATTTGGATCTGTGGGAAACGTGGGATTCTGGGATGGGATCCACGGGATTTGGGGATGGGAAATTTTGGGATGGGAAACGTGGGATTTGGATCTTTGGGATTCGGGGGTGGGAAACGTGGGATTCGGGGATGGGAAATGTGGGATTTGGGGATGGGACCCACGGGATTCAGGGGTGGGATCTGAGGGATTCAGGGATGGGAAATGTGGAATTCAGGGATGGGATCTTTGGGATTCAGGGATGAGATCCACGCCAGGCCCTTCCCAGGCTCCTTTTCCAGCCCGGCCGCAGCTCCAGAGATTTTCCAGGAATTGCGGAAGCTCCGGGTGACACAAACGCGGGATTTTCCCGGGGGTTTCTTTGGGATGGGGCGGATCCAAGGCTGGGCAGGGTTGGCCGGGAATCCGCCGGGAATTCAAAGGGAATTTGCTGGGAATTTGCTGGGAATTTGCTGGGAATTCGCTGGGAATTGCTCTGGAAGGAGCAGGGGCTGAGCTGGGATTCCGAACCCACAGAACTCCCGAACTCCTCTGGGGACTTTGTGGGATTTGGGGCTGGAAAAGCGGGATCAGGGATCCGGGATTTGGGATCCGGGATTTGGAATCAGGATCAGGGATCGGAGGTAGATATAGATCAATACATATAATACAATGTACTAGAAATAGAAATAAATATAAATATAAATGTAAATATAAATATCCATATAAATAAAAATAGAAATATATAAATATAAAAATATATTTATATAAATAAAAGCATAGACATATAAATATAAGCATAAACATAAATATAATTATAATATATCAATATAAATAAATATAACTATAGATATGGATATATAAATATAAATATAAATATAAATATAAATATAAATATAAATATAAATATAAATATAAATATAAATATAAATATAAATATAAATATAAATATAAATATTTGTCACAAACCGCTCATTTCCCACCACAAGAACTTCCAGCCCGGCCCGGCTCGCTGGAAGGGCCCGGGAGCGCTCGGAGAGGGAATTCCATCGGGAATTCTACTGGGAATTCTACCGGGAATTCTACCGGGAATTCCGCCGGGAATTCCACCGGGATTTCCGCCCGGAATTCCGCCAGGCCGGGGCTGAGCTCGGCCCCTCCCGGCCCCTCCCGGATTCTTCCCATTCCCGGCCCCGCCCGGGCCCTCCCAGACCGGTCCGAGCGGCTCCCGCGCCTCATTTGCATACATTTGCATGGATTTGCATAGAGCGGCTTCAGGGGAGCCGGAGCACAGGGCAGGGATGGGAACCCGAGATCCCCGGGAATTGTGGGATCCCACCCGAGATCCCCGGGAATTGCAGGATCCCACCCAAAATCTCTGGGAATTGCGGGATCCCACCCGAGATCCCCGGGAATTGCGGGATCCCACCCGAGATCCCTGGGAATTGCGGGATCCCACCCGAGATCCCTGGGAATTCTGTGATCCCCCTTGAGATCCCCAGGAATTCCAGGATCCCACCTGAGATCCCTGGGAATTGCGGGATTCCAGCTCTGGGAGCCATTCCCGGCAGGATCCCATTCCCAGCGGGATCCCATTCCCGGCAGGATCCCATTCCCAGCGGGATCCCATTCCCGGCAGGATCCCATTCCCGGCAGGATCCCATTCCCGGCAGGATCCCATTCCCAGCAGGATCCCATTCCCAGCAGGATCCCATTCCCAGCAGGATCCCATTCCCAGCAGGATCTCATTCCCAGCAGGATCCCATTCCCGGCAGGATCCCATTCCCAGCGGGATCCCATTCCCGGCAGGATCCCATTCCCGGCAGGATCCCATTCCCGGCAGGATCCCATCCCCAGCAGGATCCCATTCCCGGCAGGATCCCATTCCCAGCAGGATCCCATTCCCGGCAGGATCCCATTCCCGGCAGGATCCCATTCCCAGCAGGATCCCATTCCCAGCGGGATCCCATTCCCGGCAGGATCCCATTCCCGGCAGGATCCCATTCCCAGCGGGATCCCGTTCCCGGCAGGATCCCATTCCCAGCAGGATCCCATTCCCAGCGGGATCCCGTTCCCATCATTCCCTGGATCCGATCCCCGTGGCCTGACCCCATCCCAGGCTCTCCATTCCCGATTTTCCCAGGGTGATCCAACGCACTTTGCTGAACTTCCCTGGAATTTTTTTCCCGAGCCAGGAGCCCTCAGACCCCTCCCCTTGGAAAACCCCTGGAAAAGTCGCTCCCGGGCGGTTTTTTGGGATCATTTCCTGCTTCTGCCCCTCCCCGGGGGGGTCCCGCATCCAGGAATCCAAGGATTTATCCATTCCCGGATCCCGGGTGGGATGGATTCCCGCTGGATCCCTGGATGGCGACGCGCTCGGCTCAACCCCTGGAGTGAATCCATGGAATTCCAACCCCTGGGATGAACCCCTGGAATGAACCCCAGGAATGAACCCCTGGAATTTCAACCCCTGGATCAACCCCTGGATGAATCCCTGGAATTCCAAACCCCGGGATGAACCCCTGGATGAACCCCTGGAATGAATCCTTGGATGAACCCCTGGAATGAACCCCTGGAATGAACCCCTGGAATTTCAACCCCTGGAATTTCAACCCTGGAATGAGCCCCTGGAACTCCAACCCCTGGAATGAACCCCTGGAATGAACCCCTGGAATTTCAACCCCTGGAATTTCAACCCTGGAATGAGCCCCTGGAACTCCAACCCCTGGAATAAACCCCTGGATGAACCCTTGGGATGAACCCTTGGGATGAACCCCTGGAATTCCAACCCCTGGGATGAATCCCTGGAATTCCAACCCCTGGGATGAACCCCTGGGATGAATCCCTGGAACGAACCCCTGGAATTTCCACCCCTGGGATGAACCCCTGGGATGAACCCCTGGAATTTCCAGCCCTGGGATGAACCCCTGGAATTTCAGGCTCGGCTGGAGCCCGGCCCCGCTCCCGCCCGGCCCCGCCCGAGCCCGGCCCTGCTCCGGCCGCTCCAGAGGGAAATTCCCGGCGCGCTCCCGCTTTTCCCAGCCCAGGTGAGCTGCTCCGGGCCGGGGGAGGCTGGAAAAACGGGAATGGGAGCGCGGGGGGGGCTCAGGAGGGGCGGGAGAGGGTGGGATCCCCAAAAAAACACCGGGAGAGGGATGGATCCCCAAAAAAAAAACACCGGGAGAGGGTTGGATCCCCAAAAAAACACCGGGAAAGGACTGGATCCAAAAAAAAAAACACCGGGAGAGGGTTGGATCCCAAAAAAAAAACACCGGGAAAGGGTTGGATCCCAAAAAAACACCGGGAAAGGACTGGATCCCAAAAAAGAAACACCGGGAGAGGGTTGGATCCCCAAAAAAAAAACACCGGGAGAGGGTTGGATCCCCAGAAAAGCACCGGGAAAGGGCTGGATCCCGATAAAACACCGGGAAAGGTTTGGATCCCCCCAAAAAAAACCACCGGGAAAGGTTTGGATCCCAATAAAAAAGTGCGGGAATGGCTTGGATCCCTAAAAAACGCCGGGAAAGGTTTGGATGCCAAGGTTGATCCCCTTGGGATGGAGGATCCAGGGGTTGGAATCGCAGGATTTTTCCAAGGGTTTGGGAGCCATCCCAAAAATCAGAGCTCATCCCAGAAATCCCGGTGGGTTTTGGGATGAGCAAATCCCGGATCCCAGAGGAAGGTTGGGAATAAGGTTTGAGGAAAAAAAAACCTGGGGAAATCGCTGGAATTCCCTGAAAAAAACTCCGGGAAAATCGCTGTAAATCCCTGGAAAAATCACTGCATTTCCCAGGATAAAACTCCAGAAAAATCACTTTAATTCCCAGAAAAAAACACCATAAAAATTCACTTTAATTCCCATAAAAATTCACTTTAATTCCCAAAACAACCCGGGAAAATTCCCTCTAATTCCAGCAGCCGCTTTTGCCGCTTCCCAGAAATAATCCGGGGAAGGTTTTCCCTGCCAAAAACTGGGACGGGAGGGATCCAAAGAAAGGGAAAGCTGCGGGAAGAGGAAGGCGGGTTTTATTTTTGGCAAATAAATGGAATTTTAGGGCCGATTAAATGGGAATTTTGGGAAAAGAATGGGAATTTTGGGGCCGAGTTAAAGGGATTTTTTTTGGGGAAAAAAAACCAATCAGGAATCCCCGCTCGGGGCGCTTCAAATCCCGAGGTTTGGGGGGGTTTGGGGGGAGATTTATTTAGAAGGAATTTCGCCGGGAATTTGCAGGAAAAATCCGCTTTTTGCGGGAATTCCGGGAGAAATCGCGAATTCCTGGGATTGGGAATGGAGGGAAGAGGAGGGGGAGGAAGAGCGGGAGAAATAAAAAGGAGGAGGAGGAAAAGGGGGAAAGGGGGAAAAAGAAAAGGAGGAAAAGGAGGAAAAGGAGGAAAAGGAAAAGGGGAAAAGAAGGAAAAGGAGGAAAAGAAGGAAAAGGAAAAGGGGGGAAAAAAGGAAAAGGAGGAAAAGGGGAAAAGGAAAAGGAGGAAAAGGAAACGGAGGAAAAGGAGGAGGAGGAGGAGGAGGAAGGGGAGGAGGAGCGGCCGATGATTCCCAAATCCCGGCATCCCTCGCTCCGCTGGAAGCGGCTCCGGGCCGGGCCCGGCGCTTCCCGCCGGGATTTGGGAATTTCGGGATCAGCCCCGGAGCCGGGAGAGCCCCGGGAGGATCCCCGGGATCCCGAGCTTCCCGCCGGGATCGGGAATTCCCGGCCCCGCGGCCCATGCGGACACCGAGCGGCGGCCGCGGCCTGCCCAGGTCAGCGCATTCCCGATTTTCCTGCCCCCCGATTCCCAAAAAAAAAATCCCTGGATCCAGCCGGGGAGCCACCCCCCGCCGCCGCGGATCCGCCCCCAAATCCATGGATCCGCAGCTTTTCCCTGCCCCGCGCTCCAGCCGCTCCCGGTTTTCCAGCCCCTGCTTCCCGAAAATCCAGCCCCAAATCCCTGGATCCAGCCCCAGATCCCGGTTCCCCGCCCCGAATTCCCATTTCCAGAGGTTTTCCCGGCGGGAAGAGCCCGCCCGCTCCTCCCCGCTGCCACCGCCGCTCCCGCTTTTCCTGCTGCTCCTTCTTCCCCAAAATCCGCCCCCAAATCCCTGGATCCAGCTGGAAATTCCCGTTCCCACCCCCAAATCCCTGGATCCAGCTGGAAATTCCCGTTCCCACCCCCAAATCCAGGGATCCCCAGGTTTTCCTGGCCGCTCCCGCTTTTCCTGCTCTCGCTTCCCAAAAATCCGCCCCCAAATCCCCAGATCCCGAAATCCACAGCCCTTCCCACGGCCCGGCCATTCCCGCTGTTATTCCCGCTCCAGAATTCCCAATTTTCCCCCTAAGGCTTGGATTTCAAACTCCCAAAAAACCGGGAATGAGAAGAGAAATTCCCATGGGAAAACTCCCCCCTCCATTCCCGCCCTTTTCCCGAATTCCCAAATCCCAGCGGGGTTTTCCTGCGGGAAATCCTCAATTCCAGAGGGGCGGGAGATTCCCGGCGCTTTTCCCGCTTTTAGGGAATTTTTGGGAAGCTTTGGCTGCCGCAGGAATGGAACCTCGGGAATTTCTTATCCTCCTTTTTTTATCCCCCCCCGTCTCCTCCTTTTCCAAGGAATTATTTGGGATTTAGGGATTCCAAACATTCCAGGGAAAACCCCAAGGAACTCGGCTCCAGGGGAAAAAATTCCCGATGTTTTGTGCCGGAATAAAACCGGGAATAAAATCCGGGATCTTGGGGAGCTCAGATCCGCGGGGGATTTTTTGGGAAGACGAAGGGAATTTTGGGACAAAGGAAAGGGGATTTTGGGGGAAGATGATTGATTTATTCCCAGGTATTTATTCCCGGGATTAGCAGCAATTCCCGGCCAATCCCGCCGGGATGGATCCCGGATTTCTGCTGGGATGGATCCCGGATTTCTGCCGGGATGGATCCCGGATTTCTGCCGGGATGGATCCCGGATTTCTGCTGGGATGGATCCCGGATTTCTGCTGGGATGGATCCCGGGTTTCTGCTGGGATGGATCCCGGATTTCTGCCGGGATGGATCCTGGATTTCTGCTGGGATGGATCCCGGATTTCTGCCGGGATGGATCCTGGATTTCTGCTGGGATGGATCCCGAATTTCCCACCGCTGTTTCCAATCCCTGATCCGATCCCGGCGGGTTGGGATGGATTCGGATCCCTGGGATGATCCCGGGCTGGATCTGGGCGGATCCTGGAGCTGCTCCGGTTCCAGGGATAAAAATCTCCCGGGATAAAATTCCTCCGGGATCGGGAGAGCCGGGCCGGGCTTGGATCCGGCTGCTCCCGTTCCCACCGGGAATCGCCGTTCCCAGGGATCTTTCCCATCCCCACATCCAGGGATTTTCCCGCTCCCCCTTTTTCCCGGCCCGCTGTTTTTCCATGGATCCCCGCTTCCCGTTTTTCCTCCCCAGCAGCTCCGGGAATTCCCATTCCCAGGGATTTTCCCGTTTTTCCTCCCCGGCAGCTCCGGGAATTCCCATTCCCAGGGATTTTCCCGTTTTCCCCTCATCCCACGGGAAAATCCCTTTCGCTCCCGGGATGTTCCCGCCCGCAACTGCGCAGGAAACTGCGGGAAGATTCCCTTTTCCCCTTGGATCAATCCCAATCCCAGGATTATTTTGGAGGGCCGGGATAAATGCGGCGCTGGGATAAATCCGGGCCGGGCTGAGGTCAGCGCTCCAAACGGGAGTGACCTTTTCCCGGGATAAATTTGGGATGGGCCGCGATTCCCGCCGGGAGAAGGATCCAGAGCGGGGAGGGGTCGGATCCCGATCCCGCGGTTTTTTTTTCTCGATTATTCCCAATTTTTTCCCGGGAGCCGGCGCTGCAAGGCCCGGGAATTCTCGGTGTCCCGGCTCCGGAGCTTTCCTGGGTTTTTCGGGATTCTTCTCCCGCTTTTTTGTGGCTCGATCTTTGGGTGGATTCTTCTCCTGGATTCCCGGCGCCGCATCCCCAGGAAAATTCCCAGTGAGCCGGGAGAGGTTCCCGCTCCGGGAAAAGGGGAGATCCCGACTTTTCCCGGGAGATTTCCCCGGGATCATCCCTGGGGAGCGTTCCCAAGGCTCCGACCTTCCCGCCCTTCCCGGCGCCCTCCAGGCGCTCTCGGCTTCCCGGGCGGATGCTCCATCGATCCTGGATCGATCCTGGATCGATCCCGGCCGGATCCCGGCGCTTCCCGCCCTTCCCCGGGATCCGCAATTCCCGGGATAAATTCTCCCTCAGCCATTCCCGGCTCCCTGCCCGAGCTGGAGCTGGGCTTGGATCCATCCCGCCAGGGCTGAGCCCCTTTCCCAACCCTTTTCCCCCCCTTTTTCCAACCCTTTTCCCCCTATTTTCCAAGACTTTTCCCCCTTTTTTCCAACCCTTTTTTTCCCTTTTTCCAGCCCTTCCCCCCCCTCTTTTCCAAGCCTTTTCCCCCCCTCTTTTCCAAGCTTTTCCCCCCCTCTTTTCCAAGCTTTCCCCCCCTTTTCCAACCCTTTTTTCCCGGTTTTCTGCAGGAACGCCCCTGGAGCAGCCGGGCCCCCCCCGCCATGGCCTCGCCCCCCCCGCCCGCAGTAGGTACTGTCAGCCTCGGCATCGGGAATTCGGGAATTCGGGGAATTTTGGGAATGGGACACCCAGCCCGGGGTGGGAAGGAGGGAGCAGCGCCCGGGGTATCCCAGATTTCCCAGCTGGAGCTGCTCGGGGTTGGGAAAACACGGGGGGTTCTCGGATCCTGGGGTCTGGGGGGTGCTGATCCCGTTCTCTGGCCCCAGTTCCCTGGATCCCAATTCCCTGGATCCCAATTCCCTGATTCCCAATTCCCTGATCCCCCATTTCCCGGGGTCCTGATCCCCCATTTCCCTGGATCCCGATTCCCTGTTTCCCTGGGTCCCAACTCCTTGGTCACTGATTCCCGATTCCCTGGTTCCTGATTCAAATTCCCCATTTCCCTGTTTCCCTGTTTCCCATTTCCCTGATTCCGTTTTTCCCCTCTTTCCCTCCATTCCCGGTCTCTGTTCCCATCCCTCTCCCTCCCCTTCCCTTCTCCATCTCCATCCCCCTTTTCCCCTCCTCCTCCTCCTCCTCCTCCTCCTCCTCCTCCTCCTCCTCTTCCATCCCTTTTCCATCCTCCATTCCCATTCCCACCCCTTTCCCATCTCCATCCCCTCCTTCCCCTTTTCCCATCCCGGTTCTCCCATTCCAGGATCTCCCCCGGAGCCGCCCGGCCCCGCGGGGATGGAGGAGCTGGGCCAGGCCTTCGACTTCCAGGACAGCGAGGAGGAGGAGGAGGAGGAGGAGGAAGAGGAGGACGAGGAGGATTCCGGAGCTGATCCCTGCCCTGATCCCGGAGCCGATCCCGGAGCCGATCCCGGGGCCGACGTCGCTCTCCGAGCGCCCCCGCGCCGGCGGCGCCCGCCCGGCTCCGGTGAGGAGCGTTCCTGGTGTGGAATTCCCGGGATTCCCAGCATGGAATTCCCGGTATTCCCAGCATGGAATTCCCGGTATTCCCGGTGTGGAAACCCTGGTATTCCTGTGTGGAATTCCTGCTGGTTCCTGGCGTGGAATTCCCGGTATTCCCGGCCTGGAATTCCCGGTATTCTCGGTGTGGAATTCCCGGTATTCCTGTGTGGAATTCCTGCTGGTTCCCGGCGTGGAATTCCCGGTATTCCCGGTGCAGGATTCCCGGTATTCCCGGTGTGGAATTCCCGGTATTCCTGTGTGGAATTCTCGGTATTCCCAGCATGGAATTCCCGGTATTTCCAGCATGGAATTCCCGGTATTCCCGGTGTGGAATTCTCGGTATTCCCAGCATGGAATTCCCGGTATTCCCGGTGTGGAATTCCTGCTGGTTCCCGGCATGGAATTCCCGGTATTCCCGGCGTGGAATTCCCAGTATTCCCGGTTGGAATTCCCGGTGTATCCCAGGGGTGCCGACACTGTTTCTCTTTGCTTTTCCTTCCCTGCAGACGGGCTGGGGATGGAGACCCAGGAAGGGTGAGTGGGATCTGGGGAATTTCCTGGGATTTCCTGGGAATTCCGGGGGTTTTAGTGGGATTTGGGGCATTTCCTGGGATTTCCATGGGATTTCAGGGGGTTTCCTGGGACTTCCATGGAGTTTCCTGGGATTTTGGGGGGTTTCAGGAGGTTTCTGGTGGAATTCTCAGTTTCCCCCAACTTCTCGCCATTCCAAGGAGCTCCAGGCGGGAGAACTCTGGGATTTTGGGATCTTTTCCACCATCCCTAAAGAGCTGGGATGACCCTGAAACCTGGGATCCCCCAAATCCAGGGAGGAGCAGCTGGGGAGGGAGGGAATTCCTGATTTTGTTCCTGCCTTGGGAAGGGGGTGACGGGGGGCTGGGAGCTTTGGGAGCGCCCAATCCCGAGGGATTTGCCCCGATCCCGAGGGATTTGCCCCAATCCTGAGGGATTTGCCCCGATCCCGAGGGATTTGCCCCGATCCCGAGGGGATTTTCCCTGGAATGCTGCCTGACACCGCTCCCGCAGGATCCCGGCCCAGGTGAGCAACGGCGAGGCCGGAGGAGATTCCCAGATCCGGAACCGCACCTGGAAGAGGGAGAGCATCTGCCGAGGTGGGGAAAAGCTGGAATAACCCCTGGGATAACCCTGGATAACCCTGGAATAACCCCTGGGATAACCCTGGAATAACCCTGGAATAATCCTGGATAACCTCTGGATAACCTCTGGATAACCCTGGGATAACCTCTGGATTATCCCGGGATAACCCTGGGATAACTTTGGGATAACCCTGGAATAACCCTGGGATAGCCCCTGGATAACCTCTGGATAAACCCCTGGGATAACTTTGGGATAATCCCTGGATAACCCCCAGTGGGCTCGGGGAGGTTCCTGCATCCCGGTGGGATCCTGATCCTGATCCCAATCCCGATGATCCCGATGATCCCGATGATCCCGATGATCCCGATGGTCCTGATGATCCCAATGATCCCCATGATCCCAATGATCCCAATGAACCCAATGATCCCGATGATCCTAATCCCGATCCCAATGATCCCAATGATCCCAATGATCCCGATGATCCCAATGAACCCAATGGTCCTGATGATCCCAATGATCCCAATGATCCCGATGATCCTGATCCTGATCCTGATCCCGATGATCCCAATGATCCCAATGATCCCAATGATCCCAATGATCCCGATGATCCCAATGAACCCAATGGTCCTGATGATCCCAATGATCCCAATGATCCCGATGATCCTGATCCTGATCCTGATCCCGATGATCCCAATGATCCCAATGATCCCAATGATCGCAATGATCCCAATGATCCCCATGATCCCAATGATCCTGATGATCCCGATGATCCCGATGATCCCAATGATCCCAATGATCCCGATGATCCCAATGATCCCGATGATCCCGATCCTGATCCCGATGATCCTGATGATCCCGATGATCCCGATGATCGCAATGATCCCCATGATCCCAATGATCCCGATCCTGATCCCGATGATCCCCATGATCCTGATGATCCCGATCCTGATCCTGATCCCAATGATCCCAATGATCCCGATCCTGATCCCGATGATCCCAATGATCCCGATCCTGATCCCGATGATCCCAATGATCCCAATGGTCCTGATGATCCCAATGATCCCGATGATCCTGATGATCCCGATCCTGATCCTGATCCCAATGATCCCGATGATCCCGATGATCCCGATCCTGATCCCGATGATCCCGACGATCCCTGGCTTTTCCAGGGGAGCGTTTCTCCTTCCCGGAGGTGGAGGACGAGGTCATCTACGACGACGTTCCCTGCGAGGGCCTGGACGCGGAGCAGGACGGTACGGAAGCGCCGCTTCCCGCTTTTCCAGGGCTCCCCGTCCCATTTTCCATCCAGAAGGAGGATCCCAGGATCCAGGGGGCTGTGGATGGGGATAAACGGGGAATTCCCGGGATTTGGGAGGGGTGGACACAAATCCCTGCGGGATCCATCCCGGCGCGCTCCCGGCTCCCCTCCGAACAATCAAACCCCGGAATTCCCAGGGCTTGGGAGCGCGGGGAGAAAAGCGGGAATTGAGCGGGAACTGAGCGGGAATTGAGCGGGATTCCCGGGAATGCAGGCGCGGGAATTGAGTGGGAACTGAGTGGGAATTGAGCGGGAATTGAGCGGGATTCCCGGGAATGCAGGCGCGGGAATTGAGTGGGAATTAAGCAGGAATTGAGCGGGAATTAAGCAGGATTCCCGGGAATGCAGGCACGGGAACTGAGCGGGAATTGAGCAGGAATTAAGCAGGAATTGAGCGGGAATTAAGCAGGATTCCCGGGAATGCAGGCGCGGGAATTAATCAGGAATTAAGCAGGATTCCCGGGAATGCAGGCGCGGAAATTAAGTGGGAACTGAGCAGGAATTAAGCAGGATTCCCGGGAATGCAGGCACGGGAATTGAGCAGGAATTAAGCAGGAATTGAGCGGGAATTAAGCGGGATTCCCGGGAATGCAGACACGGGAATTAAGCAGGAATTAAGCGGGAATTAAGCAGGATTCCCGGGAATGCAGGCGCGGGAATTGAGCGGGAATTAAGCGGGATTCCCGGGAATGCAGGCGCGGGAATTAAGCAGGAATTGAGCGGGAACTGAGCGGGAATTAAGCGGGAATTAAGCGGGATTCCCGGGAATGCAGGCGCGGGGCTGCTCCCGGCCGCGGGGCCGCGCCTGGGCCCGGAGCTGGCCTGGAGCTCCAGCGAGTTCGAGAGCTACAGCGAGGGCGAGTCCGGGGAGGAATCGCGGCCGGAATCGCGGCGGGACACCGAGCCCGCCAAGCTCCGAGCGGCCTTCCAGCCCAAGGTACCATCCCGGGAATTCCCAACCCTCTGGAATGTTCGTCCTTCCCTGGGAATTCCCACCTCTCCAGCCCCTCTCAGGAATTCCCAACCCTCTGGAATGTTTGTCTCTCCCTTGGAATCCCGATCCCTCCAGCCTGAGGTGTCCGTCCCGGGAATTCCCACCCCTCTGGAATCCTCATCCCATTCCCTGGGAATTCCCGCCTCTCCAGCCCGGGATGTCCATCCCGGGAATTCCCATCCCTTTGGAATCTTCGTCCCCCCATCCCAAGGTGTCCCTTTGGAACCCTCATCCCGGCTTTTCCCGGGATTCTCCTGCGTGGAGGCACCGGAGCATCCTGCAGATGCTGCCGCGTTTTTCCTGGAATTCTCTTCCTCTTCTCCTCCTTCCCTTTGAATTTTTCCCCCTGCTGGATCCTCTCCCTGCCTTTCCCTGCTGCACTTCGCGCTGCATCCCAGCTGGAATTTTTGGGATGATTTCTCCTGTTCCCGAAACTTTCCCGGCTGTCCCTGCGCTCCCTGCCTGCTCCCGGCTGGAATTCCGGGATTTTTGGGATGATTTCTCCTTTCCCTGCTCTCCCTGCCTGCTCCCGGCCGGAATTCCGGGATAGCTGGGATGATTTCTCCTGTCCCTGCTCTCCCTGCTCTCCCCGCCTGCTCCCGGCCAGAATTCCCGGATTTTTGGGACGATTTCTCCTGTTCCCGAACCTTTCCCGGCTGTCCCTGCTCTCCCTGCCTGCTCCCGGCCGGAATTCCGGGATTTTTGGGATGATTTCTCCTGTCCCTGCCTGCTCCCGGCTGGAATTCCGGGATTTTTGGGACGATTTCTCCTGTTCCCAAACCTTTCCCTGCTGTCCCTGCGCTCCCTGCCTGCTCCCGGCCGGAATTCCGGGATTTTTGGGATGATTTCTCCTTTCCCTGCTCTCCCTGCCTGCTCCCGGCCGGAATTCCAAGATTTTTGGGATGATTTCTCCTGTCCCTGCTCTCCCTGCCTGCTCCTGGCTGGAATTCCGGGATTTTTGGGATGATTTCTCCTGTCCCTGCTGTCCCTGCACTCCCTGCCTGCTCCCGGCCGGAATTCCGGGATTTTTGGGATGATTTCTCCTTTCCCTGCTGTCCCTGCTCTCCCTGCCTGCTCCCGGCTGGAATTCCGGGATTTTTGGGATGATTTCTCCTTTCCCTGCCCTCCCTGCCTGCTCCCGGCCGGAATTCCGGGATTTTTGGGATGATTTCTCCTGTCCCTGCCTGCTCCTGGCTGGAATTCCGGGATTTTTGGGATGATTTCTCCTTTCCCTGCGCTCCCTGCCTGCTCCCGGCCGGAATTCCGGGATTTTTGGGATGATTTCTCCTTTCCCTGCCTGCTCCCGGCCAGAATTCCGGGATTTTTGGGATGATTTCTCCTGTCCCTGCTGTCCCTGCTCTCCCTGCCTGCTCCCCGCCGGAATTCCGGGATTTTTGGGATGATTTCTCCTGTCCCTGCCTGCTCCCGGCCGGAATTCCGGGCTCTCGCCGCTGTTCCCTGCTCCTTTGGGATGATCTCTCCTGTTTTTTTGCATTTGCTGCTTGCCGGGATCTCTGCTCCGCTCTCCCGCTTTGCTTTGGGCTCAGCTCTCTCCCGACTTCCATAAACTCAAGGAAAAATGCGCCAGGACTAAGCGGGAGCTCCTGGCCCGGAGCCTTGGGGGGAAGGAAATGCAGGAGCTGAAGCACAAATCCGATTGGAAGGTACCGCTCCCATCCCGAAATTCCCAACATTCCCGAAAGATCGGCCCGGAGCTGCCGAGGCGCCGCCGGCGGAGTTCGGGGATTGCGGGGGGATCGGGAAGGAAGGGATCCAGGGATTCGGGAAGGAATTCGGGAGGGGATTCAGGGATTCAGGAAGAAATTCAGGAAGAAATTCAGGAATTCAGGAAGGAATTCAGGAATAAATTCAGGAAGGAATTCAGGAAGGAATTCAGGGATTCAGGAAGAAATTCAGGAAGAAATTCAGGAATTCAGGAAGGAATTCAGGAAGGAATTCAGGAAGGGATTCAGGAAGGAATTCAGAAATTCAGGAAGGAATTCAGGAAGAAATTCAGGAAGGAATTCAGGGATTCAGGAAGAAATTCAGGAAGAAATTCAGGAATTCAGAAAGGAATTCAGGAGGGAATTCAGGAAGAAAATCAGGGATTCAGGAAGGAATTCAGGAAGGAATTCAAGAATTCAGGAGTTCGGGGCGGGGGGATGAAGGAATTCGGGGAGGAGTTCCGGAAGGAACTTGGGAATTCGGGAATTCAGGAATTCAGGAAGGAATTCAAGAATTTAGGAAGAAATTCAGGAAGGAATTCAAGAATTCGGGAAGGAATTCACAAAGGAAGGAATTCAGCAATTCAGGAAGAAGCTCAGGAGTTCAGGAAGAAATTCAGGAAGAAATTCAGGAAGGAATTCAGAAATTCAGGAAGGAATTCAGGAAGGAATTCAAGAATTCGGGAAGGAATTCATGAATTCAGGAGGGAAAAAAAGGAGAATTTTGGGAACTGTGGAATTGCAGAGCCCTTCCCGCCCATCCCGGTATTCCATGGGGTAAAGCAGCAGGATTTGGGGTGAAGCTCTGGGATTTGGGGTGTGAAAGGCCAATCCCCCTTTTCCTGCCCCTCTCCTCCGATCCCGCCTCCCTTCCCGGCCCTGCTGGGCAGAATCCAGAGGGATCCGGAGGGATCCGGAGGGATCCGGAGGGATCCAGAGGGATCCCGGAGCCCTGGCCGCGTGCTGCTGCTCCCGGCTGCGCGGGAGAACAGGGAATGGCGCTCCATGGATGATCCTGAGGGGCCGCCTGGAGCTTCCCCATCCCTGTGAGCCCCGTGACGATCCCTGAGATCCCCGTGATGATCCCTGAGATCCCCGTTATCCCTGGGATCCTGAGGATCCCTGTGATCCTGGGGATCCCTGTGGCTCCCGTGATGATCCCGGTGATCCCGATGGTCCAGCTGATCCCTGTGATCCTGGCGACCTCTGTAATCCTGGTGATGATCCCGGTGATCCCTGTGCTGATCCCTGTGCTCAGATCCCGCTGATCCCTGGGATCCCAGTGATCCCTGGGATCCTGCTGATCCCGGTGCTGATCCCGGTGCTGATCCCGGTGATCCCAGCACTGATCCCTGCGCTGATCCTGCTGATCCCCACGCTGATCCCTGCGCTGCTCCCTGTGCTGATCCCGCTCTGATCCCACTGATCCCAGCCCTGATCCTGCTCTGATCCCCGTGATCCCAGCACTGATTCCAGCACTGATCCCGCTCTGATCCCGGTGCTGATCCCACTGATCCCTGCTCTGATCCCAGCACTGATCCCATCCCCAATCCTGGTGATCCCATCCCTGATCCCATCCCCGATCCTGATGATCCCAGCCCCGATCCCGATGATCCCAGCCCCGATCCCGATGATCCCAGCCCCGATCCCGGTGATCCCAGCCCCAATCCCGGTGATCCCAGCCCCGATCCCGATGATCCCAGCCCCGATCCCGGTGATCCCAGCCCCGATCCCGGTGATCCCAACCCCGATCCCGATGATCCCATCCCCGATCCCGATGATCCCAACCCCGATCCCTATGCTGATCCCAGCCCTGATCCCGATGATCCTAGCCCCGATCCCAATGATCCCAGCCCCGATCCCTATGCTGATCCCATCCCCGATCCTGGTGATCCCAGCCCCGATCCCGATGATCCCATCCCCGATCCCGGTGATCCCAGCCCCGATCCGGTTCCCAGGTGTCGCAGCTGATGCGGGCGGCGCGCAGCGGCACCAGGGACGGGCTGGAGCGGACGCGCATGGCCGTGCTGCGCCGGGTCACCTTCCTGCAGCGCCGCGACGGCCCAGGTGAGCCCCGGGAATCCCCGGGAATCCTCGGGAATCCTTGGGAATCCCCGGGAATCCCCGGGAATCCTCAGGAATCTCATCCCCCGGGAATCGCCCGCCCCGCTTCCCTCCCTCATTCCAAGGGTTTGGGGCTTTCCTGGGACTCTGCGCCTCCCTCCTTTTGTCCTTTCGGGATGAGGCCTCAGCTTCCTCCTCGGGATTCCTTCCCGGCAGGATTTCTTTCCTTGAATTCCCAATTCCCAGGGGGTTTCCCTCGGATTTTTTCCCATCAGGATTTCTTTCCCTGAATTCCCAGTTCCCAGGGGGTTTCCCTCGGATTTTTCCCTCCAGATTTTTTCCCTAAATTCTCAGGGGGTTTCCCTTAGACTTTTCCCTCAGGATTTTTTCCCTGAGTTCCCAATTCCCGGCAGTTTCCCTCGGATTTCTCCCTCCGGATTTCTTTCCCTGAATTCCCAATTCCCAGGGGTTTCTCTCGTATTTTTCCCTCCAGATTTTTTCCCTAAATTCTCAGGGGGTTTCCCTTAGACTTTTCCCTCAGGATTTTTTCCCATAATTCCCACTTCCCAGGCGGTTTCCCTCCGATTTTTCCCTCCGGATTTTTTCCCCTGGATTCCCAATTCCCAGAGGGTTTTCCTGATCCTTCCCCTGTCCCGCAGGGAACGGGGAGCGGGAAAACCGAACCCCGCAGCCCAGCGAAGCCCTTGGCGAGGGCGGCTTTTAGGGAAACCCGATCCCACACCCTTTTCCCACTTTTCCGGGATTTTTCCCTGCATTTGGAGCTTTCCTTTGGCCGTTCAAACTCCGACTCTCTCCCTGCGTTTTTGGGGTGCGGCGGTGACTCCCCGCCGGCAGCACCGGGGGTGTCCATGGATTCCTCGCATTCCTTGGATTTTTCCCTCCGGGTTTCCCTCGGAATTCCCAATTCCCGGGGTTTCCCTGTCCCGCAGGGGATGGGGAGCGCAGGAGGAGCGCGGCCGAGGCGGAGAAGCCACCGCGCTCCCGCCGGAGCTCCCGGGTTTCCCTGGAGCAGCCGAGGGGAGGTAGGATCCGGGGGAGGTAGGATGGATCCCGCCGGATCGCCAGTGCCTGGAGCTTCCCGTGGGATCGGCCGCGTGTGTTCCCGCCGTTCCCAGAGCATTCCCATGGGATTGGCTTCGTATTCCTGGTGTCCCTGCAGCTTCCCATGGGATCGGCTGTGTGTTCCCGCCATTCCCAGAGCATTCCCGGGGTTTGGCTGTGTGTTCCCGCCGTTCCCAGAGCATTCCCAGGGATTTGCTGTGTGTTCCTGCCATTCCCAGAGCATTCCCAGGGATTTGCTGTGTGTTCCCGCCATTCCCAGAGCATTCCCAAGGATTTGCTGCGTGTTCCTGCCATTCCCAGAGCATTCCCAGGGATTTGCTGTGTGTTCCTGCCATTCCCAGAGCATTCCCAGGGATCCATCCCGCCATTCCCAGAGCATTCCCAGGGATCCATCCCACCATTCCCGCGCGGCTTTGGGGCGCGGCAATCCCGGGAGAGCATCCCCGGGAGGAGGAGGAGCCGAAATTGGGGAAGGAAAGAGGTCCCCGCAGCCCTTCCCTTCCTTCCTCCCCCGGCCCTTCCCTCCCCTCCGATTCCCGGGATTTCTGCCCCGGGATGGGGCCATGTGGCGGCGGCGGCCGCGCTCCCGTCCCGACCTTTCCTTGGCTCATCCCAAACTTTCCTTGGCTCATCCCGAGCTTTCCTTGGCTCGCTCGCCCTCCTCCTCCTCGGCTGCTTCGGCCTCGGGTAAGGGCTGCCGGCTCCGGCGCTTCCCGCTTTTCCTGCGCTTCCGGCTCCTTTTCCCGGCTTTTTTCCCGCTGGCTTGGACCGAGGGCGAGGCGCTGTTCCCGGGCAGATTTTTGGGATGGGGACCTTCCCTGTCCCATCCCTGTCCCCATCCCTGTCCCCATCCCTGTCCCGCTCCTGCTCCTGCCTGGCTCATCTCGGTACCCGGTGATCGCTCTGGAAGATCCCGGGAAAAGCGGGAAAAGTGGGAAAAGCAGGAAAAGCAGGGGGAAAAGGTTCATTTGTGGGTTTCTGGTGTTTCCCTGCCCAGGGGACTCGGAGGAGGAGGATTCCGGCTTCCTGGAGGTCACCGTGTCCGACATGAAACATCCCCCGCCCGAGCTGGGCCCCGCGCCCGAGGGGCTGAGCCCGCAGCAGGTCTGGGATCGGGATCGGGATTGGGATCGGGATTGGGATGGGGGCTTTCCTGGGATCAGGATTGGGATGGGGGCTTTCCTGGGATCGGGATTGGGGCTTTCCTGAGATTTGGGATCGTGGCTTTCCCGTGATCGAGTCTGTGGCTTTACCAGGATCGGGATTGGGGCTTTCCTGGGATTGAGATTGGGGCTTTCCCAGGACTGGGGTCAGGGATTTACTGGGATTTGGGATCGTGGCTTTCCCAGGATGGAGACTGTGGCTTTCCTGGGATTGAGACTGGGGCTTTCTCGGGATCTGGGTTCAGGGATTTCCCAGGACTGGGATCAGGGATTTCCCGGGATTTGGGATCGGGGCTTTCCCAGGATCTGGGATCAGGGATTTCCCGGGATTTGGGATCGGGGCTTTCCCGGGACCTGGGGGTGTCACAGCCTCCCCTGGGCCCTGCGGTTGAGCAGCGGGGAAACGCCGAGTCAGCAGAACCGGCGCTGCTGAGTCAGCACTTCCGCCGGGCTGGGGCTGCTTCCCTTTTCCTGGGATTTGGGGTTGGGGGATCACGGCCGGACCCCACAGGCTGGGGCCTGCATTTCCTGGATCCTGGGATTTGGGATTTGTGGGATCAGGGCTGTGTCTGCATTTCCCGGATCCTGGGATTTGGGATTTGTGGGATCGGTGCTGGGCCTGCATTTCCTGGATCCCGGGATTTGGGATTTGGGGGATCGGGGCTGTGCCTGCATTTCCTGAATCCCGGGATTTGGGATTTTGGGGATCGAGGCTCTGCCTGCATTTCCTTGATCCTGGGATTTGGGATTTGTGGGATCGTGGCTGTGCCTGCATTTCTCAGACCCCAGGATTCGGGATTTGTGGGATCGGGGCTGTGCCTGCATTTCTCAGACCCCAGGATTCGGGATTTGTGGGATCGGGGCTGTGCCTGCATTTCCCGGATCCCGGGATTGTGGATTTTGGGATCCCGGCCATTCCCGTGTCCCGCAGGTGCTCCGGCGGCACATCCTGGGCTCCATCGTGCAGAGCGAGCGCAGCTACGTCGATTCCCTGAAGCGCATCCTGCAGGTGGGGGCCGACCCTGTTTTCCCGGGATTGGGCGCCCCGATCCCGGGATCCCAGCGCCGGAATTCCCGCAGGATTACCGGAACCCGCTGCTGGAGATGGAGCCCAAGGTGCTGAGCGCCCGCAAGTGCCAGGTGGTGTTTTTCCGGCTGAAGGAGATCCTGCAGTGCCACTCCATGTTCCAGATCGCCCTGGCCTCCCGCGTCTCCGAGTGGGATTCCAACGAGAGGATCGGGGACCTCTTCGTGGCCTCGGTGCGGGGAAAACCGGGAAGAGCCCCAAATCCCGCCGGGATCCCAGAAAAAAACAGGAGGAGCCCCCGACAAAATCCCCTGGGGTCGCGTCGGAAACCAGGAATAGCCCTCAACGTCTCCCTGGGATCCCATAAAAAACTGGGAATTGCACCCAGAGTTCCCCTGGGATCATCCCATAAAAAAACGGGGAATATCCCTTTTGGGATCTCATCCATGAGGAATCACTCCAAAAATCCCCTGGGATCCCATAAAAAACTGGGAATCGCACCCAGAATTCCCCTGGGATCATCCCATAAAAAACTGGGAATCGCACCCAAAATTCCTGTGGGATCTCATCCAGGAGCAGTCCCCTTGGTTCCCATAAAAACCTGGGAATCACCCCCAGAATCCCCCTGGGATCATCCCAATAAAAAAACCAGGGGAAATCCCTTTTGGGATCTCATCCACGAGGAATCACTCCAAAAATCCCCTCAGATCCCATAAAAAACCCGGGAATCCCCCCCGGATTGATCCCATCGGGGACGGGTGGAGCGATGGAACCCCGAGCCGGGACACCCCCAGCCCCATCCCGGTTTTTTTTTGGGAATTCCCACCTCATTCCCGTCCTTTCCCAGTTCTCCAAGTCCATGGTGCTGGACGTCTACAGCGACTACGTCAACAACTTCACCACGGCCATGGCCCTCATCAAGAAGGCGTGTCTGACCAAGCCCGCCTTCCTGGACTTCCTCAAGGTCAGGATTTTTCCCCAAAATCCCGCTTTTTTATGGCATTTCTCCCAAAATCCCGCTTTTTTATGGCATTTCTCCCAAAATCCCGCTTTTTTATGGCATTTCCCCCAAAATCCCAGTTTTTATGGCATTTCTCCCAAAATCCCAGTTTTTATGGCATTTCTCCCCAAATCCCGGTTTTTATGGCGTTTCTCCCAAAGCTCTGTTTTTATTTTATTTTCCCAAATCCCTGTTTTTATGGCATTTCCCAAAATCCCTTTTTTTAAGGCTTCTCCCATTCCCAGTTTTTATGGCTTTTCCCCTCAAAATCCCAGTTTTTATGGCATTTCCCCAAAATCATAGTTTTTATGGCATTTCCCTCAAAATCCCATTTTTCTGGCATTTCCCCAAAATCCCAGTTTTTATGGCATTTCCCAAAATCCCTTTTTTTATGGCTTCTCACATTCCCAGTTTTTATGGCTTTTCCCCCAAAATCCCAGTTTTTATGGCTTTTCCCCCAAAATCCCAGTTTTTATGGCTTGCCCCCAAAATCCCAGTTTTTATGGCATTTCCCAAAATCCCACTTTTCTGTCATTTCCCCAAAATCCCAGTTTTTATGTAATTTCCTCCAAATCTCCATATTTAACGCCTTTTCCCCCCAAATCCCGTTTTTCCTGGCATTTCCCCCAAATCCCATTTTTATGCCATTTCCCCGATCCCAGTTTTTAATTTCCCCCAAATCCCTGTTTTTATTTTATTTCCCCCAATCCCGTTTTTTATGGAATTTCCCCCAATCCCGTTTTTTATGGAATTTCCCCCAATCCCGGTTTTTCCGGCGTTCCACCCCGGCAGAAGCGGCAGATGGCCAGCGCCGACCGCGTCACGCTCTACGGGCTGATGGTGAAACCCATCCAGAGGTTCCCTCAGTTCATCCTCCTCCTGCAGGTGAGGGGGGAGAGATCCTGGAGAACCTTGAGGAGCTCCTGGAGAACCTTGAGTAGCTCCTGGAGGATCTTGAGAAGCTCCTTGAGGACCTTGAGGAGCTCTTTGAGGACCTTGAGGAGCTCCTGGAGAACCTTGAGGAGCTCCTGGAGAACCTTGAGGAGCTCCTGGAGAACCTTGAGGAGCTCCTGGAGAACCTTGAGGAGCTCCTGGAGAACCTTGATGAGCTCCTGGAGGACCTTGAGGAGCTCCTGGAGGTGGTTTTGGAGAAGGTTCTGGAGAAGAACCTTTTTGAACGCTGCGGGACAGGGCCAGACTTTTTTTTTTGTTGGATTTTTGGATCCATCCCAAGGGTCACCTTCCAAGCTTTGGTTTTGGAGGTGCCCAAAGCGCTCCCAGTTCCCTCAGTCCATCCTTCTCCTGCAGAAGAACCTCCTGGGAAGGGAGGTTCTGGAGAAGGTTTTGGGAGCTTTTGGAGAAGGTTTTTGGGAGGTTCTGGAGAAGTTTTGGGGGAGGTTCTGGAGAAGGTTTTTGGGAGCTTCTGGAGAAGGTTTTTGGGAGGTTCTGGAGAAGGTTTTTGGGAGGTTCTTGAGAAGGTTCTGGGAGGTTCTGGAGAAGGTTCTGGAGAAGGTTTTTGGGGAGGTTCTGGAGAAGGTTTTTGGGGTGGTTCTGGAGAAGGTTTTGGGGAGGTTTTGGAGAAGGTTTTAGGAGATTTTGGAGAAGGTTTTGGGATCTTCTAGAGAAGGTTTTGGGGATGTTATGGAGAAGGTTTTTGGGAGCTTCTGGAGAATGTTTTTGGGAGGTTCTGGAGAAGGTTCTGGGAGGTTCTGGAGAAGGTTTTTGGGAGCTTCTGGAGAAGATTTTTGGGAGGTTCTGGAGAAGGTTCTGGGAGGTTCTTGAGAAGGTTCTGAGAGGTTCTGCAGAAGGTTTTGGGGATGTTCTGGAGAAGGTTTTTGGGGAGCTGCAGGACAGCACCACACTTCGGCGCAAGCACCCTGGTTGGATTTTTGGATCCACCCAAGGCTCATCCCCCAAACCTGAGCTGTGGAGGCTCCGGCGGTCGCCGGTCCCTGTGGACCGCGGCCATTCCCGGTGTTTCCGTGTGCCAGGACATGCTGAAGAATACGCCGCGCGGCCACGCCGACCGGCTGGCGCTGCAGCTGGCGCTGACCGAGCTGGAGACGCTGGCCGAGAAGCTCAACGAGCAGAAGCGCTTGGCTGACCAGGTGGCCGAGATGCAGCAGCTCAGTAAGAGCATCAGCGACCGCAGCAGCCTCAACAAGGTGGGGGCTCCTCTTCATCATCCTCATCTTCATCCTCCCGCTCGTCTTGGTCCTCAGCCTTGTCCTCGGCTTCGTGCTTGGCCTTATTGTCCTCATCCTCCTTGTTCTCCTCATCTTCGTCCTCGTTCTGTTTGTCTTCCTCATCCTCTTTGTCCTCTCGTCCTCTTCATCCTCTTCTTCTCCTCATCTTCCTGCTCATCTTCATCCTCAGCCTTGTCCTGCTTGTCCTGCTTGTCCTCCTTCTCCTCCTTCTCCTCCTTGTCCTGCTCCTTGTCCTGCTCCTCCTCATCTTCATTCTCATCCTCCTCATCCTCCTGCTCATCTTCATCCTTATCATGCTTGTCCTCCTCGTTGTCCTTCTCCTCCTTGTCCTGCTCATTGTCCTGCTCCTCCTCATCTTCATTCTCATCCTCCTCTTCCTCCTGCTCATCTTCATCCTCAGCCTTGTCCTGCTTGTCCTCCTTGTCCTGCTCCTTGTCCTGCTCCTCCTCATCCTCATCTTCATCCTCATCCTCCTCATCCTCCTGCTCATCTTCATCCTCAGCCTTGTCCTGCTTGTCCTCCTTGTCCTGCTCCTTGTCCTGCTGCTCCTCCTCCTCCTCCTCTTCATCCTCCTCATCCTCCTCCTGCTCATCTTCATCCTCAGCCTTATCCTGCTTGTCCTCCTTGTCCTGCTTGTCCTCCTTCTCCTCCACCTTCTCCTCCACCTTCTCCTCCTCCTTCTCCTCCACCTCCTCCTCCCCCTCATCCTCCTCCTCCCCCTCATCCTCCTGCTCATCTTCATCCTTATCCTGCTTCTCCTCCTCCTCCTCCCCATCCCCATTCCTGGCCGGATCCGGAGCTGCCGGGTGGGATTTGCGGCTCCCTGTCCACCGTGGGGATTTTGGGAAGCCGGGTTCCTCTCTGCTCCCGGAGGATCTTGATCCAAACCGAGCCTTGAGGGTGGAATTTGGGAATTCCTCCCCAAGGATCTGCTGGATTTGGATTTGGAGCTCCCACTCCGTGTCAGGGCTTCTCCAGGTTCTGGAGAAGGTTTTTGGGAGGTTGTGGAGGAGATTTTTGGGAGGTTCTGCAGAAGGTTTTTGGGTGGTTCTGGAGAAGGTTTTTGGGAGGTTCTGGAGAAGGTTTTTGGGAGGTTCTGGAGAAGGTTCTTGGGAGGTTCAGGAGAAAGTTGGGGGAGGTTCTGCAGAAGGTTTTTGGGAGGTTCTGGAGAAGGTTTCTGGGAGGTTCTGGAGAAGGTTTTTTGGGAGGTTCTGGAGAAGGTTTCTGGGAGGTTCTGGAGAAGGTTTTTTGGGAGGTTCTGGAGAAGGTTTTTGGGTGGTTCTGCAGAAGATTTTTGCGCGGTTCTGGAGAAGGTTTGGGTGAGTGAGACCTCTGGAGTGAGAGCTGGGGCTCGTCCGCAGCTGCTGAGCTCGGGGCAGCGGCAGCTGCTGCTGTGCGAGACGCTGACCGAGACGGTGTACGGGGACCGCGGGCAGCTGCTCAAGTCCAAGGAGAGGAAGGTGTTCCTGCTCAGCGACCTCCTGGTCTGCGCAACGTCAACTTCAGGTACGGGCCGGCCTCCTGCTGAGACCGGAGACTCTGGAGGGGGCAGCGCCTCCTTGTCTTCGTCCTCATCCTCATCCTCATCCTCGTCCTCATCCTCATCCTCATCCTCATCCTCGTCCTCGTCCTCATCCTCGTCCTTGTCCTCGTCCTTGTCCTCGTCCTCTTTATTCTCATTCTCCTCGTTCTTGTCTTCATTGTCCTTATCGTCCTCCTCATCCTCATCCTCATCCTTCTCCTCCTTGTCTTCCTCTTCCTCCTCCCTCCTCCTCTTCCTCATCGTCCTCGTTCTTGTCCTCCTGGTCCTCACCCTCCTCCTTCCTCTTCCTCTTCCTCTTCCTCTTCCTCTTCCTCTTCCTCTTCCTCTTCCTCTTCCTCTTCCTCCTCTTCCTCTTCCTCCTCCTCCTCCTCCTCCTCTCTCCTCCTCCTCCTCCTCCTCCTCCTCCTTGTCTTTCTTATCCTCATCTTCCTCTTCCTCATCCCCATCCTCATTTTTGGGGAGAATCCCACTGGGTCTGGGGTTTTTGGGATAATATCCATCAAATTGGGGTTTTTGGGTGGGAATCCCATCGAGTTTGGGGTTTTTGGGTGGGAATCCCAACGAGTTTGGGGTTTTGGGTGAGAATCTCCATCAAATTTGGGGTTTTTGGTTGGGAATCCCATCGAGTTTGGGGTTTTTGGGTGGGAATCCATCGAGTTTGGGGTTTTTTGGGTGGGAATCCCAACGAGTTTGGGGTTTTTGGGTGGGAATCCCATTGAGTTTGGGTTTTTGGGTGAGAATCTCCATCAAATTTGGGTTTTTGGTTGGGAACCCCATCGAGTTTGGGGTTTTTGGGTGGGAATCCCACAGAATTTGGGGTTTTTGGGTGGGAATCCCATCGAATTTTGGGTTTTCCTGCCCACCTCTGACCCCTCCCTGCTGCTGTGTGGTCTCTGTGCCGCTGTTGGGATCCAGGAACGGGGTGGGATGGGCGGAATTTGACACGGCCAAGCGGGGAAAGCTCCCGAAATTCCCAAAAAACCCCTCTGAACTCCTCCTTTTTGCCCTCTCCAGGCCGGTGCCCGCGGGGTAGGTGCCGGGCGTGCTGTGCTGTGTGGTGTGCCCCACTTTTGGGGGTTCCTGCACGGTGTGGGGTGCTCGTCCTGCCGCCTGCATTTCGGGGGGGGGGGGAGATTTTGGGAAATTCCAGCGGGTTTTTTGGGAAAATCCGGACGTTTTGGTTAAAACCTGGAATTCTTGCCGTGGCTGGAAATCCGCAGCCCGGCCTTCGGGGGGGTTCCCCGCGTGGCGTGGGCTGCTGGGCTTGCGGGAGGGCGCCCGTTTTTGGGGAAACTCTGGATTTTTGGGGAAAATCTGGGGTTTTTTGGGGGGGAAAATCCGGGTTTCTCTTGACCTGGAATTCTTGCCTTGGCAGAGGCCAGCTGGAAATCAGCAGCCTGGTGCCGCTGGGCCCCAAGTACGTGCTGAAGTGGAGCACGGCCCTCCCGCAGGTGCAGGTGGTGGAGGTGGGCCAGGAGAGCGGCGCCGGCGACAAGGACGGCGCGGCCGCGGCCAACGCCGGCCAACGCCGGCACGCGCCCGCCGGCCAGGCCGCCCACAGTGAGCTCCGGAGGGAATTCGGGGGGATTTCAGCAAGCTGGGAGGTGGTGGGGTCGTGGGTGTGGAGCTCCAGCGGAATTCCTGATGGGAGAACTTCCCTGGGCTGGGATTTGTGGGATTTCATCAAGCTGGGAGGTGGGTGTGGAGCTCCAGCTGAATTCCCAAAGGGAAAACCTCCCTGGGCTGGGATTTGGGGGATTTTAGGGGGTTTCATCACTCCGGGAGGTGTTGGGGTCGGAGATGTGATGTTCCAGTGGAATTGCCGATGGGAGAACCTCCCTGGTTTGGGATTTGGGGGATTCCATCACTCTGGGGGGTGGTGGGGCTGTGGATGCAAAGCTCTGGATGAATTCCCGATGGAAAAACCTCCCTGGGCTGGGATTTGGGGGATTTTAGGGGATTTTGTCACTCTGGGAGGTGTTGAGGTCATGGGTGTGGAGCTCCAGCCTCATTCCCAGCAGGAGAACCTCCCTGGGCTGGGATTTGGGGGATTTTAGGGGACTTCATTGCTCTAGGAGGTGTTGAGGTCAGAGATGTGATGTTTCAGTGGAATTCCCGATGGGAGAACCCCCCTGGGCTGGGATTTGGGGGATTTTGGGGGATTTCGTCACTCTGGGAGGTGTTTGGGTCAGAGATGTGATGTTCCACTGGAATTCCCAATGGGAGAACCTCCCTGGGCTGGGATCTGGGGGACTTTAGGGGATTTTGTCACTCTGGGAGGTGTTGGGGCCAGAGATGCGGTGTTCCAGTGGAATTCCCGATGGGAGAACCCCCCTGGGCTGGGATCTGGGGGATTTTGGGGGATCTCACCCCTCTTGGAGTCCCCACCCGTGGCCGTGTTCGAGGCGCTTGGGTCTCTCCGCGGTGCCGCTGCCTCCCGGCCTCCATCTCGGCGTCTCCTCCACCCCGGGGCGGATCCCGGGGCGTTCCTGAAATCCCGTTTTTTCCCCCCAAAGACAAGGTGTACCTGGGCCCGCCGCGGCTCTTCCAGGAGCTGCAGGACCTGCAGAAGGACCTGGCGGTGGTGGAGCAGATCACGCTGCTCGTCAGCACCTTGCACGGCACCTACCAGGTACCGGCCGGGAGCGCCGGCCTCTCCGGCGGGGTCGGGGGGCGATCCCGGATCCCGCGGCGCTCTGGGAACATTCCCGGTGTTCTCCAGAACCTGAACATGACGGTGGCGCAGGACTGGTGCCTGGCCCTGCAGAGGATGATGAAGGTCAAGGAGGAGGAGATCCACTCGGCCAACAAGTGCCGGCTGCGGCTGCTGCTGCCCGGAAAACCGGACAAGTGAGGGCGGGAATGCGGGAATTCGGGAATGGGGGAATGGGGGAATGCGGGAATGTGGGAATGGGGGAATGGGGGAATGGGGGAATGGGGGATGGAGGAGGAAGATGGAGAGGAAGAGGGAAAGGGATGAGGAGGAAGAGGATGAGGATTAAGAGCGGGATGAATATGATGATGAGGAGGATGAGGATGATGATGAGGAAGAGGAGGAGGAGGAGGGTGAGGATCACAGTGAGGAGGAGGATGAGGAGGATGATGGGGATGAGGAGGAAGAGGATGAGGATTAAGAGCAGGATGAAGATGATGATGAGGAGGATGAGGATGATGAGGAGGAGGAGGAGGGTGAGGATCACAGTGAGGAGGAGGATGAGGAGGATGATGGGGATGAGGAGGAAGAGGGAAAGGGATGAGGGAGAGGAGGATGAGGATGAAGAGCAGGATGAAGATGATGAGGAAGATGCAGACAATGAGGATGAGGAGGAGAAGGAGGAGGAAGAGGATGAGGAAGATGAGGAAGAGAAGGGAGGAGAAAAATGAGAAGGGGGATGAAGAGCAGGATGAAGATGATGATGAGGAGGGTGAGGATCACAATGAGGAGGAGGAGGATGAGGATGAGGAAGAAGAGGGAGGAGGAAGAGGAGGATGATGAAGAAGATGAAGATGAGGAGGAGGATGAGGGTGGTGATCACAGGAGGAGGAAGAGGAAGAGGAAGGAAGATGAGGAGAAGGAGGACGAAGAAGATGAGGATGATGAGGATGAGGGTAGGGATCACAGTGAGGAGGAGGAAGAGGAGGGAGGAGGAGGAGAAGGAGGTTGAAGAGGAGAATGATGATGAGGATGAGGATGATAATGAGGATGAGGATGAGGATGAGGATCACAGTGAGGAAGCAGAGGGATGAGGAAGATGATGAGAAGGAGGATGAAGATGATGAAGATGAGGATCACAGCGAGGAAGGGGATGAAGAGGAGGAGGAGGAGGCCGATGCTGATGATGATGATGACGAGGCTGAAGGCTGCTGTGTCCCGCAGGTCCGGGCGCCCCATCAGTGTCATGGTGGTGTTCATCACCCCCAGCCCCCTCAGCAAGATCTCCTGGGTCAACCGGCTGCACCTGGCCAAGATCGGCCTGCGTGAGTCCTCCCGGAAAACCCGGGAAAGAAAGGGGGGAAAACCGGGAATGAGGGGCCGGATCCGGGCTGGGAAGTTGGAATTTTTTCCTGGAATTCCGGGTTTTTCGGGATTTTATTTTTATTTTTTTTCCACCCCCCTCAGTCCACTCCACTCCACTCACTCCGCTGTGATAATTCCGTGCAGGGGATGAGGCACGTCCCAAATCCCTGGGAAATGCTGGATTGGGGTGGGATTGGGATCCCAAAGGTGGGGTTTGGGGTCGGGCTGATCCCGGAGCTGCCGGTTTTCCGCAGGGGAGGAGAACCAGCCGGGCTGGCTCTGCCCGGATGAGGACAGGAAGAGCCGAGCTCCCTTCTGGTGCCCCATCCTGTCCTGCCACATTCCAGCCTTCTCCTCCAAAGCCTTGGATCTGCAGGTGAGAGCCGGGAAAACCCCGGATCCGAGAGGGAAAGGCACAAATCCCACCCTGGAAGGGCTGGAAAAACCCTGGATCCGAGAGGGAAAGGCACAAATCCCACCCTGGAAGGGCTGGAAAAACCCCGGATCCGAGAGGGAAAGGCACAAATCCCACCCTGGAAGGGCTGGAAAAGGCAGGAATCCAGCCTGGAAAACCGGGGAATAGTAACTGGATCCCAGATTTTGGGATCTGCACTGACATCCTGCGTGTGTTGGGATAATTTGGGTTCTCCATCCCCGTTTCCCTCCTGATCCATCATTTTTGGGAGGAAAGCCCCAGATCCACAGCGGTGGGGCTGGAAAACCCTCAGATCCAGGTGGGAAAGGCACAAATCGCACCCTGGAAGGGCTGGAAAAGGCAGGAATTGGGGCAATCCAAGGGGGAAAACTTGGGATAGCAGCTGGATCCCAGATTTTGGGGTTCCCACTGATTCCCTGCCTGTTTGGGGTGCTTTGGGTTCTCCATCCTCTTTCCCTTTGCATCCACGAACTTTGGGGCGGAAAAGCCCAAATCCCACAGCGGAGGGGCTGGAAAAGGCAGGAACTGGGGCATTCCAAGGGGGAATTTTGGGAATGGATCCCGATGTTTGGGTTCCCACCGCAGCTGGGAGCCGCTGTCCACAACCCCGTCCATTCCTCGCTCCTGGGATTCTCGGCCGTCAGCACCTCCCTGCCCCAGGGCTTCCTGTGGGTGAGCAAACCCCAAACTCCGGGATTTGGGATTATTTGGGATTAATTTGGGTTCATTTGGGTTTAATTTGGGTTCATTTGGGGTGGCTCTGGCTGGAATCCCGGAATGCTCCTTCCTGGTTTTCCTGCCCCACAGTTGGGAGGGGGTCAGGAGGGGGCAGGTGGAGATCTCCGGGTGAGGAAAACCCCAAACAGATCCCGGGATTTGGGATGATTTGGGATTTGGAGCTGTTCTGGCTGGAATCCCCTCCCCATGGAATCCTGGAATGCTCATCCCGGTTTTCCTGCCCCGCAGGCGGGAGGGAGTGGGGTGGAGATCTCTGGGTGACCAGCGGATCCCGGGATTTGGGATTTGGGATGGCTCTGGCTGGGATCCCGGGATTTCTCATTCCCACTTTTCCCCTTTTCCCGCAGGTGGGAGGGGGGCAGGAGGGGGGCGGGGGGGCAGGTGGAGATTTTCTCCCTGAACCGCTCCGTGCCCCGAACCGTCAAATCCTTCCCGGTGCCGGCCCCGGTGCTGTGCATGGAATTCATCCCGGAGCCGAATCCCGAGGATCCCGGGGAGCAGGGAATGGCCCCGGATCCCACCCCCAACGCCCCCCACCCCGCAGTGTGCCTGGGGCTGCAGGACGGGAGGTGAGGTCCCAAACCCCGGCTCCGATCCCAAACCCCGTCTCCGATCCCAAATCCCGGCTCCGATCCCAAATCCCGGCTCCGATCCCAAATCCTGGCCCTGGTCCCAAACCCCAGCTCCGTTCCCAAATCCTGGCCCCAGTCCCAAATCCTGGCCCCAGTCCCAAATCCAGGCTCCGATCCCAAATCCTGGCCGTGGCCCCAAATCCTGGCCCTGGTCCCAAGCTCTAGCTCCGATCCCAAATCCCAGCTCCCTTCCTGACTCCCAGCTCCCATCATCCCAAATCCCAGCTCTGATCTCAAACCCCGACTCCGATCCCAAACCCCGGTTCCAATCCCAAATTCTGGCCCTGGTCCCAAACCAATTCTCCAATCCCAAATCCCAGCTCCAATCCCAAATCCCAGCCTGGATCCCAAATCCCAGCTCCCATCCCAAATCCCAATTCCCATCCCAAATCCCAGCTCCCATCGCAAATCCCAGCCTGGATCCCAAACCCCAGTCTGGATCCCAAATCCCAGCTCCCATCCCAAATCCCAGCCTGGATCCCAAATCCCAGCTCCCATCCTAAATCCCAATTCCCATCCCAAATCCCAGCTCCCATCCCAAATCCCAGCCTGGATCCCAAATCCCAGCCTGGATCCCAAATCCCAGCTACCATCCCAAATCCCAGCCTGGATCCCAAATCCCAGCTACCATCCCAAATCCCAGCTCCCATCCCGAATCCCAGCTCCGTTCCCTCAACGGGCTCCTGGGATCCCAGCCGCTCCGGGGCTGATCCCGGAATTCCGTCCCCGACGCTTCCCAGCCTGCTGGTGTACGGCAGCGTGGATTCGGGAACGCCGTGCCTGCTGCGCTGCCAGATCCCGGGAATGCCGCCCATCCTGTGCCTCCGGAACAGCCCCGAGTTCCTGCTGGCCGGGCTGCAGGACGGGAACGTGGCCGCCTTCCCCCGGAACCACGGTGAGCATTCCCGGGAATCCATCTTTGGGATATCCCCTTGGGATTGGGGTAAATCCCCACCTAGGATATTCCATCAGGATGAATCCCGGTTGCGGATATCCCATTGGGATAAATCCACATTTAGGATATCCCAATCTCATTTAGGATATCCCAATGGGATAAATCCACATTTAGGAAATCCCATTGGGATAAATCCCATTTAGGAAAAATCCCAGTTTGGGATATCCCATTGGGATAAATCCACATTTAGGATAAATCTCATTTAGGATATCCCAATGGGATAAATCCACATTTAGGAAGTCCCGTTGGGATAAATCCCATTTAGGAAAAATCCCAGTTTGGGATATCCCATTAGGATAAATCCACATTTAGGAAAAATCCCAGTTTGGGATATCCCATTGGGATAAATCCACATTTAGGATATTCCATTGGGAGAAATCCACATTTAGGAAAAATCCACATTTAGGATAAATCCCTGTTTACGATATCCCATTGGGATAAATCCACATTTAGGATATCCCAATGGGATAAATCCATATTTAGGATATCCCATTAGGATAAATCCCTGTTTAGGATATCCCATTGGGATAAATCCCCGTTTTTCCTTTGTTTTCCCAACATTTTCCCTGGCATTCCCAGAGCAGGAAAATCCCAGTTTTCCCGTGCTGGATCCAAACAAATTCGTTTTGGGGGAAAACCTTGGCAAAATGGTCCTGCAAGATCCATGTGGGATGTGCAGGGAATGGGAATTGCCTTGCCAAAATTCCCATTTTTGGGGCTGGAAATGGCGTTGGTCCCCTCCAACCGCCCTCAGGTGGAATATTCCTTTTATTCCCTGGATTTTGGGGTCGTTTTCCCGGGATTTGGCTCAGGCTGAGGTCCCATCCTGCTGCCACCCCTCTTTTCCAGGAATTCCTGGACTGGAAAATTCCTCGTTTTCATCACTAGGGGGTTGGAAAGAGCCGGGAATCCGGCGGAATTGGGGCGGTTTTCGGGCAGAATTCCGGGTTTTCTCCAGAAAAGCTGCAGGAAGCAGCCCCTGGCTCAATCCTGAGCCACTGAATTCCCTTAAACTCGGAATTTTGGGATTGTGCCCGTCCCCCTTCCCAAATGATCCAGCGCTGGGAGCCAATTAACGGGATTTAATTAATTGTAAATTGATTAAAGAGCAGCCACAGGGGGGAGTTCTGAACCTCTTCCCGATTTTCTGGGAGGGAAAAGCTTCCCTGGAATCGCCTCTTTTCCGTGGAAGTCGGGATTTGCTGGGAGCAGGGCTTGGAGCATCCAAAGGCTCCTTCATCCCTTGGATCCGAGGGTTTGGGTAAAAAAAACACGGATTGGGAATAAAAAGACGGGAAGTGCCGATGGATTGGAGCCTCTGGAATTGGATTCATCCCGACCCAGCTGCTCCCGGATCCTCGGGATTGGGCCTGGAATGGCCCAAATCCGTTACAAAAAGAGGGAATTTTCCAAAGAGCCCTCAGGGTGGAGGGGCCACTCCTTCCGAAAGGGAATTCTGGGAATGTTGGGAAGTGGGAAGGACCCTCCTGGTGACCCCTGGGGGACTCGGCTTCACCTGGAGCTTCCCGGGCGTGCCGGGTTCCGCGTTTTCCCTGCTGTTATCCCGTTCCCCCTTCCCTGTTATCCCATTCTTGTTATCCCATTCCATTATCCCGTTCCGTTATCCCATTCCATTATCCCATTCCTGTTATCCCATTCCGTTATACCATTCCTGTTATCCCATTCCTGTTATCCCATTCCATTATACCATTCCTGTTATCCCATTCCTGTTATCCCATTCCATGTGTTCCCATCCCATGGCTCCCATTCCATATTCCCATTCCTGTGTTCCCATTCCATGGTTTCCATTTCTGTATTCCCATTCCTGAATTCCCATTCCATGTGTTCCCATTCC
This sequence comes from Periparus ater, assembly GCA_032357785.1. Lineage (NCBI taxonomy): Eukaryota > Metazoa > Chordata > Aves > Passeriformes > Paridae > Periparus > Periparus ater. The sequence continues at coordinate 4,618,050 of CM063628.1, forward strand.
ATGTATTCCCGCTCCACATTCCCGCTCCACATTCCCATTCCACATTCCCACTCCACATTCCCACTCCACATTCCCGCTCCACATTCCCATTCCACATTCCCACTCCACATTCCCGTTCCACATTCCCATTTCACATTCCCACTCCACATTCCCACTCCACATTCCCGCTCCACATTCCCGCTCCACATTCCCGCTCCACATTCCCGTTCCACATTCCCACTCCACATTCCCACTCCACATTCCCGCTCCACATTCCCGCTCCACATTCCCGTTCCAGAGGGTCTGTGGGACGCGGCCGCGCTCCGGCTGCTCCGGCTGGGCTCGGGCCCCGTGCGGGCGCTGCTGGCGCTGGAGGAGTCGCTCTGGGCCAGCTCCCAGAACCTCGTCAGCGTCCTGGGAACGCCGGAGCTGCAGAGCCAGGTACGGAACTGCGGGAATAACGGGAACGGCTACGGGAATGGGAACGGCCACGGGAATGGGAATAGAAATGGGATCAGGAATGGGCATGGGAATGAGAACAGCTACGGGAATGGGATCGGGAATGGGAATGGGAATTGGAATGGGAATGGGAATTGGAATGGGAATGGGAATTGGAATTGGAATGGGAATTGGAATTGGAATGGGAATGGGAATAGGAATGGGAATGGGAATTGGAATGGGAATTGGAATGGGAATGGGAACGGGAATGGGAACTGGAATGGGAACTGGAATGGGAATGGGAATGGGAATTGGAATGGGAATGGGAATTGGAATGGGAATTGGAATGGGAACGGGAATGGGAATTGGAATGGGAACAGGAATGGGAATGGGAAAAAGCCCTGGAAAAGGCTTGGAGTGGGGCTGGATTCCGGCGGGCAGTGCTGGGAGCTGAATTCCCATCGGAGCCCCGCGCTCCCAGAGCAGTTCCCGAGATCAGGAATTCCGGGCATCCCAAACCCGCGGGGATCCCCAAAACACCCTCAGCGAGCCTCGAGGCGAGGCCTGACCGCGGCAGGGCGGGCCGGGAGCCGAATTCCCGGCGGGAATGGTGGGGAATCCCGGGGTGTGGGGCGGAGGGCAATCCCGGGAACGTCGGGAATTCCGTCAGCACCGTTTCGAGGCGCACCCGGAGGCGGCGGTGACGCGGATGGTGCGGGCGGGCAGCGGGGTCTGGATGGCCTTCGCCGAGGGCTCCTCCATCCGCCTCTTCCACACCGAGACCCGCGAGCACCTGCAGGAGATCAACGTGGCCACCAGGACCACCCTACTGCTGCCCGGTCAGTAATTAATCACTAATTAGGGGAGTTAGTTAGTGATCCGTGGGAATCGGGGAATGGGATCACCCTGCTGCTGCCCGGTCAGCAATTAATCACTAATTAGGGGAGTTAATTAGTGATCCGTGGGAATCGGGGAATGGGATCACCCTGCTGCTGCCCGGTCAGCAATTAATCACTAATTAGGGGAGTTAATTAGTGATCCATGGGAACTGGGGAATGGGACCACCCTGCTGCTGAACAGTCAGCAATTAGCGCTTAATTAGGGGAGTTAATTGGTGATCTATGGGAATCGGGGAATGGGATCACCCTGCTGCTGCCCGGTCAGCAATTAATCACTAATTAGGGTCATTAATTAGTGATCCGTGGGAACTGGGGAATGGGATCACCCTGCTGCTGCCCGGTCAGCAATTAATCACTAATTAGGGTCATTAATTAGTGATCCATGGGAACTGGGGAATGGGATCACCTTGCTGCTGACCAGTCAGCAATTAGCGCTTAATTAGGGGAGTTAATTGGTGATCCATGGGAATCGGGGAATGGGATCACCCTGCTGCTGCCCGGTCAGCAATTAATCACTAATTAGGGGAGTTAATTAGTGATCCATGGGAACTGGGGAATGGGACCACCCTGCTGCTGACCAGTCAGCAATTAGCGCTTAATTAGGGGAGTTAATTAGTGATCTATGGGAATCCATGAATGGGATCACCCTGCTGCTGACCAGTCAGCAATTAGCGCTTAATTAGGGGAGTTAATTAGTGATCCGTGGGAATCGGGGAATGGGATCACCCTGCTGCTGCCCGGTAGGCAATTAATCACTAATTAGGGTCATTAATTAGTGATCCGTGGGAATCGGGCAATGGGATCACCCTGCTGCTGCCCGGTCAGCAATTAATCACTAATTAGGGTCATTAATTAGTGATCCGTGGGAACTGGGGAATGGGACCACCCTGCTGCTGACCAGTCAGCAATTAATCACTAATTAGGGTCATTAATTAGTGATCCATGGGAACTGGGGAATGGGATCACCCTGCTGCTGCCCGGTAGGCAATTAATCACTAATTAGGGTCATTAATTAGTGATCCATGGGAACTGGGGAATGGGACCACCCTGCTGCTGACCAGTCAGCAATTAGCGCTTAATTAGGGGAGTTAATTGGTGATCTATGGGAATCGGGCAATGGGATCACCCTGCTGCTGACCGGTCAGCAATTAGTGCTTAATTAGGGGATTAATTAATTAATTAATTAATTAATCCCGACTTTATCCTGTGATCCCATCCCCGTTCCCCATCCCATTCCCACTCCGGGTTATCCCGGCCTCATTCCCACTCCACAATTCCACAATCCCTTCATTAGTTCCCGGCACCAGACTTGTGTAGTTCCCTGTTTTTTTCCCTATTTTTCCCTTTTTCCAGGCATGTCCCAATGTCCTGATATCCCCATATCCCGATATCCCAATATCCCAGTATTCCAGTATCCCAATGTCCCTCCCATCCCTGCATTCCCAGGCAGGAGCGTTGGGATTAAATCCATTTGAGCTCCTGCTCCCAAACCCTCTGGAATGTGGCAGCTCCTCCGTGAGCCACTGTGGATTTATCCATTTCCTTGGATTTCTCACTTTCCCTGGATTTCTCGCTTTCCCTGGATTTATCGATTTCCCTGGATTTATTGATTTCCCTGGATTTCTCACTTCCCCTGGATTTATCGCTTTCCCAACTCCCGCCAGCTCCTTCCCCACAAAATCCTCATTTCCTCTTGGAATCTCTTTTCTCCCTCTTTTTCTTTTCCCTCTTCTAATTCCTTTCCATTCCCAGCGCTTCCCGCCGGGTGCGGCTCTGCCGGGATCTTCCCGAGGCCGTTCCCGACGGAACCCGGGGGTCGGGCCTCGGGATTCTCCCTGATCCCGGCTTTTTCCCGGCTTTTTCCCGCGGCAGGGCAGAAGCTCGTGCGCGTCACCAGCCTCCTGCTGTGCCAGGGCTCGCTCTGGGTGGGGACGGATCTGGGAATCATCGTCCTGCTGCCGGTGCCGCGCCTGGAGGGCATCCCGAAAATCACCGGTGAGCCCGGAAAACGGCAAAATTCCCGGAGAAACGGCGCCGATCCCGGAGAAACGGCGCCAATCCCGGAGAAATGGCGCCCGTTCCCAGAAAACGGCGCCAATCCCAGGCTTTTCCCAGCCCATTCCCACGCTGCTCCCAGAGAAACGATGCCCATTCCCAGGGAAATGGTTCCCATTCCCAGCCCATTCCCAGCCCATTCCCAGGTTCTTCCCAGCCCATTCCCAGGCTGTTCCCAGAGAAACGATGCCCATTCCCAGGGAAAGACTGTCCATTTCCAGGGAAACCATGCCGTTCCTGGAGAAACAGAGCCCATTCCCAAAAAAACAGCGCCATTCCCAGGGAAACGGCGCCCATTCCCAGGCTGTTCCCAGATAAACAACTCCCATTCCCAGGGAAACAGCGCCGTTTCCAAAAAAAACAGCACCATTCCCAAAAAACCAGCGCCCATTCCTAGAGAAATGGCGCCCATTCCTGGGCTCGCTCCCAGCCCATTCCCGCCTTGTTTCCATCCCGATCCCACAGTTCCCATTCCCAGCCCATTCCCGCCTTGTTCCCATCCCGATCCCGCCGTTCCCAGCCCATTCCCGCCTTGTTCCCATCCCAATCCCGCTGTTCCCGTTCCCAGCCCGTTCCCGCCTTGTTTCCATCCCGATCCCGCCGTTCCCGTTCCCAGCCCATTCCTGCCTTGTTTCCATCCCGATCCCACAGTTCCCATTCCCAGCCCATTCCCGCCTTGTTCCCATCCCGATCCCGCCGTTCCCGTTCCCATCCCACTCGGATCGCTGTTTTCCAGGGAAGGGGATGGTGTCCCTGAACGGCCACGCCGGCCCCGTGCAGTTCCTGGCGCTGGCTCTCAGCACTTTGGCTCCCGACGCCCTCCGGGCCGAGCAGGACGAGGCCGACGAGGCGGACGAGGAGAAATCCCCGGATCCGGAGGGGCTCCCGCCGCGGGAAATGCGGAAAAAAGGGATTTTGTTACAATACCGGCTGCGCTCCACCTCCCACCTGCCCGGCCAGCTGCTCTCCGTGCGGGAAGCGGCGCCGGGAGCGCCGGGAACGCCGGGACACGCCGAGGAGGATGGATCCATCTACGAGCTGGCCGACGATCCCGACGTGTGGGTGCGGAGCCGGCCCTGCTCCCGGGATTCCTCCCGCAAGGAAATCTCCTCGGTGGCCATCGTCTCCGGAGGCCGCGGGTACCGGGATTTCCGGGCGGAATCCGCGCACCGCTCCGGAGATGCCGACAGCTCCCTGCTCATCTGGCAGCTCCCGCTGGCGCTGTGAGCCCCGCACGGAATTCCCGAATTTCCTACCTCAGGAATCCCCCGAATTCCCGGGAGCGCCGCCGCCGCCCTGGGCGCTTCGGCCGCTGCGAGGAAAAAAAAACAAAAACTGGGAAAAACGCCGGATTTTCGCCCAAATCTGGCGGACCTGGAGTTGGGAGTGGCAGGATTTTCCCGGTTTCCCTGTGTGTGTGTGTGTGTGTGTGTGTGGATAATCCCTAGAGATAGAAATCCCTGGATTATAAATAGGCTGTACATTATTACCTGTAAAAAGAAGGAATCTGTATATATTGGGAATGCCGGGAAGAGCGGGAGCAGCTCCCGAAAAAGCGGCTCCGGCTGCAATATCCACTCCTTTTCCCGACCGGGAATTTAAGGATCTTCCATACTGAAATCCCCTGGATTTGGGAGCCGAGCCTGCTTGGCTTCCCAAGGAAAGGAAAACTGGGGGAGCGTGGAAATAAATCCCATAGGAATGGCCGTGGTTTCCTTGGTTTGTGGCTTCGGGGCTTTCCTGGGATTTGGGGGCAGCATTCCAAGGGTTCTGCTTTTCCGGGATGGGGCTCGGAGCAGCCTGGGATAAGGGGCCGTGTGCTGCACCAAACCCCTCATCCCAATCCTTGGGAATTCTGGATCCATGATGGCGTCCAGCCCGGAACGGCGCTCATGGTGAGCCCAAAATGGAGGAAACCCGTAATGACGTCAATCCCAACCATCCCACTGGGATCCTTCATCCCAATCCTTGGGAATTCTGGATCCACGACCACATCCAGCCCCTAACAGCGCTCATGGAGAACCCACAATGGAGGAAACCCGTAACGACGTCATTCCCAACCATCCCACTGGGATCCTTCATCCCAATCCTTGGGAATTCTGGATCCATGACCAGAACCAGCCCCTAATGGCGCTCATGGCGAGCCCACAATGGAGGAAACCGACATCAATCCCAACCACCCCACTGGAATCCCAACCTTCATCCCAACCCTTGGGAATTCTGGATCCGTGATGGTATCCAGCCTGTATGGCGCTCGACCCCATGGAGAACCCAAAATGGAGGAAACCAACATCAATCCCAACCACCCCACTGGAATCCAAACCTTCATCCCAATCCTTGGGAATTCTGGATCCATGACCACATCCAGCCCAGAACAGCGCTCATGGAGAACCCAAAATGGAGGAAACCCGTAACGACGTCAATCCCAACCATCCCACTGGGATCCTTCATCCCAGTCCTTGGGAATTCTGGATCCATGACCACATCCAGCCCAGAACAACGCTCAAACACATAGCGAACCCACAATAGAGGAAACCTGTAATGACGTCATTCCCAACCATCCCACTGGGATCCTTCATCCCAACCCTTGGGAATGTCGGACCAGAGGACCCTCAGCCCCATCTCAGTGGGACAATCCCATCCTTGGGACCCCCCTGACCTCCGCGCTGTCCGAGCCCCTTGAGCGCTAATTGAGCGCTAATTACCTCCTCATTAAGGCTCTGGCCAGGCCCTTCCCCAGCTCTGGATTTGGGCAGCTGGGCGGAGGTCGGGAGGTCCATCCCTAATTCCAGCCCCGCGTGAGCGCCCCCCATTAGCGTAATTAGCCGCGCTAACGAGGAGCTGTGATGTTTTATGCATGGTGCCTAATTTTACTCCGGCAAGCTCCGGCTAAATTTAACTCCATTAATCATTGATTCCCGAGGGGCCGGATCCCTGATTAGCGTCACATGGATTAGGGCAGGAAAGGGATTTAAAATAAACCCCCCTCGCCTTTCTCCTGCGGGAGACGGAGCCGCCGCTCCTTGGATGAGTCTGGAATGCGGCTGGAAGACCTCGCTCCTTTCCTGGGGTTTTTTTTTTTTTTTTGGTGCTGTTTTCTGGGAAAAACCAGGAAAACAAAAGCGTTGTGGGATCGTTTCCCCCTTCCCCGTTCCCAATCCCGGTTTTCCTGGCCGTGTTCACGTCAGCGGTGATTTTATTTATTGGGGGCGCCAAGAGTTTATGGAGCAATTCCCAGATTTCCTTGATGAATTCCCAAGGTTTGGTGCCGCATCAATCATCCCGTCCGGATGCCGGCGCATCCATCAATCCCCACCGCAGACGTCGGAATTCCTCAAGGAGCTTGAGGACAAGGCTCAAATCCCTTCGGTGTCCGGCTGCTCCTGGTTTCCTCCCGTTCCCTAAGGAAAAAAAATCCCCCTCATTGTTCCAGAGCCACTGGAATTTGAGGGATTTTCCCCCTTCCTTCACCCCATCCCTGCAATTTTCCATGGATCCATCCCATTCCCACCCCACACGCTCAGGAATGGGAATTTGGGAGGTGTCCATGGAGCCACCAAGTTCCCTCTTTTCCCCCACCCCACTGGATTTTAAGGGATTTTCCCAAATCCAGTGAGGGTTTCTTGGATATTTTTGGGAGCAATGACTTTTCGTCAATTCCCAAATCCTCATTTCCTTCTGGAAAAAAAAAAAAGTCCAGGGAATTCCATCCTCACCCCAAATCCTCTCCCTCTGTCCCCAGTTTGGGAACAGCAGGATCCCGATTTTTGGGGGAGATCTCTGTGGGATTGGGGCCTGTCCCGATTTTTTGGGAACATCTCCATGGGATTGGGATCTGGGTGGTTCAAGGATCCAGATCTTTTCTGTGAGGGAAAATTGGGATTGGGGAGTGTGAGCTCCCAAATCCTGGGTGGGAGGGGAAAATTGGGATTTGGGGGATCCAAGCAGTCACTGGACTGGGTGACATTGGGGCATTTGGGTCTGAGAATCCATGTCCTGGGATAAGGGGACACTGGAATTTGGGAGTCTTTGGGATTTGGGGGATGTGGGGATTCGGGGGGACATGGTGGGGGGGTCTGAGCATCCAAATCCTGGCCTGGGGCGGAATTTTGGGGTCTGGGTTGTCCAAAAATCCGTGTTCTGGATTGTGGGGATGTTGGGATTTTGGGGGATGTTGGGATTTTGGGGGGATGTTGGGATTTTGGGGGGATGTTGGGATTTTGGGGGATGTTGGGATTTTGGGGGATGTTGGGATTTTGCGGGGACGTTGGGATTTGGACAGACATTGGATCAGGAGGCTCCAAGCATCCCGATCCCGGCCTGGGGGGATAATTGGACCTGGCCTTTTCCAAATATCCAAGTCCTGGATTAAAGAAAATCGGGATTTGTGGGGTCTGAGCACCCCAGTCCTGGATCAGTGGGATGCCAGGACCCGAAATTGCCGAGTTTTCCTCGGAGGCAGGAGAAAAACCAAGGAGAAACGGGAAAACCGGAGGCGAGGCCGGGCTGGAATCGCCTCTTCCCGAGGCGCAGACGGAGCAATTAGAGGACAAATCCTTCCCGAGGCTGATCCCAAAAATGCAAACACTTCCACGGGGGGGTCCTTTCCCAGCTTTCCGAGGCTGCTGGAAATTCCGAGCCTGTAATTCCTTGATGGGAATGGGATATCCAGGTGCTCGAGGTGGTGACGAGAGCAGCGGAAAACACGGACAAAGAGCCTCTCCCTCCTGCAAAATTCCCGGTTTTTTGGGAGCCAAAAATCCCGGGAAAAATGAATATCCAGGTATGTTGCTACCCAGCCCAGGTGGAGCTGGGATTTGGGAATAAAAGAGAGAATCCCAATCTCCCCCCCTTCCTCCTTTCCCGTGTCCTCGGGCGGTGGATTCCGGCCCTGGGGAGCAGAACCAATTTCCCAACGTTTCCAATTAAACGCTTCCCATCCGCGCCGTTAATTAGGAGGTTCCAGGGCACTTCCCAGGCACTCAGATTTCCCAAATATAATCATTAATATCCCATGAAACAATGAATTATCGCCCACAATTAAAATTAATTACGTTTCTCCAAGTTAATTGAATTACTCCTCGGATAGGGAGATGAGGGAATTCCACCATCCGTGGGGGACGTGGAGGAAGCCGGAGTGGGGAGGGGGCGGTGCCACGAAATTCCATGTTTTTCTTGGCTTCCCGTATTCCCATTCCAGCGTTCTCCCGTTTCCTTGGGCTTGGATACGGCGAGGTTTTCCAGGGAGGAAAAAAACCCCAACCCTGATATCTTCGGTTCTCCAGGAAAAGGGATTTGAAAGGATTCCTGATTTTTACGGAAAATGGGAATTGGCTCCGGAGCAGAGGCCGAGGAATGCTCAGGGAATGCTGAGGGGAGCGTCAATCCATGGGAACACATTCCCAGCACTCCCAACCTCCCAAATTCCACCTATTTCCCCCTTCCATGCCCCAGGCTTTTCCCACCAGGTTTCTACACAGAGGGAATAATTCCAGAGGCTGGGAATTCCCTGTGGAAGGAGCGGCTCCGCTCCAGGCCCGGCTCCTCCCTATCCCTCCAGGATCCGGGATCTGGGGTCCAGGATCCGGGATCGTTTGCCCTTCCTTGTCCTTGTCCACAAATCACCGTTATCCCCCGAAATTGCCTGGAAATAACTCGGGGTCACGGAGCTGCTCCGGGTAATTTTCCCGCATTTATCCGACGGGATGGAGCGGCTCGAGTGGATTTTTATTCCCTCCTCGCTTTCTTAGCTGGATTAACCCTTTTGTGGGGGTTTAAAATTAAAAAAAAAATGGGAATGTTGAGATTTTCCACTCCTTTGGGAGCAGCTCCTGGGCCTTTCCCCCTTCTTTTTCTGGGAAAATTTGGGAGCCGAGATCTCACAGGGAAAGGGAGAAATGGAAAAGCTGCAGATAATGGGAAAAAGGAATTTCTCTCTTTGGAGAGACGGAGCTAAAATCCCAATGGTTTGGGATAAAAGAAGGAATTTTGGGGATGTGTTTGGTACCTTGGGGGAGGGGTCTCCCCTCCCTAAAAATTTTTGTTTTCTCCCCCTTTTCCTTCATTTCCCACTTCCCTCGGGATTTATTCCCATCCATATTTAATCCTCGATGTATAATTCAAACATTCCTGCCCTGGATTTCCTCATTCCAAGGACTTTCCTTCTCCAGGCCTCCCTGGAGACCCTCCCTGGATTTTCCCCCGTCCTCGATGTTCCCGTTCCGCGTCCAAGTGTGAAAAACCCCTCCAGCCGATTCCCAAAATCCCCACAGAAGCTAAAAATTCCCACTGAATCCCAGCCAGCCGAGCACTTAAACATCTCCACGGCGATTAATAAGGAATAAATGCCTGGATTTGGGATGGATCCGGGATTTGGGAGCAGCGGGGGGGAGGAGGGAAGAGCCCTGGGAGGAAACACCGCTCCTCGTTTTACACCGCCACCGATTTGTTCCCGTTTTTCTCCTGTTTTCATCCAAGAGTTGGAGCCAGCCTGGGAAAAAAGGGGAAAAAATTCCCTCTGGATGTGTCCAGGAAAATCCAGGCTCTGCTGAGCCCCTTCCCTTTATCCCAGGAAAATACTGCAAATTCCGCTCTGTGAAGGGAGGGAAAACAAGGAGAAAAATCCGTTTATCCCCCAGGAATTCCGCGTTTTCCCGCTTTTCCTCATCCCAGGGGATTTTTGGGATGCCGAAGTTTTCATCAAGGGGAGATTTTTATAATCCGGTGGTTTTTGGGACGCTCAGATTTGGAGCTGCCCCCAAACCCTTTCAACTCAAAACTTTTCCAAAGAAAACAAAGGAGAAGAGTTTGGCAGCGGGAATTTGGGACAGGGAGTAAAGCTTGGCCTAGGCTGGGTTTAAACCCAGCCTTGAGCTCAGCAGGAGCCGCAAATCCTTCCCCAAGGAGCCAAAAAAGAGGAATTTCCCTGCAGGAAGCAGCTGATTTGGGCGGTTTCCATTTAAAATGTAAAGTTTTCCCTCAAATTTTGCAGTTTTCCCATCATTTTTGGGGGAAATAAACAAAGGGAATTTCCCTTTGTTTTCCCAATCCCAATCCCTGTTTTTTTTCCCCTTTAAAAAAAATTCCCAGTCATTTTTTGAATTTCCCTTTTTATTTCCCAAAACTGGGATTGGGATGGGGTTTGTGCCATCCCAAACTGGGATTGGGATGGGGTTTGTGCCATCCCAAACTGGTTTTGGGATGGGGTTTGTGCCATCCTCGCCCTCCAAACTGGGATTTCATCCTCTCCTTGAGCTGCTCCATAAATCCCAGCCCGCCCTGGAGCTTTTCCGAGCCTCTGGAATGGGGGACGCTTCCCTGCGGGCGCCTCTGACGTGCCAACAGTGTCCTGGATTTCGGGATCTGCTCCATTTCCTCCGTCCCTTGGCCCGGGAAGGACTTTAATTAGCAGGGCCTGGAATTAGGGCGTTAATTTGGGAAGCAGGAATCGCTCCGTGTCCCTTCCAGCACGGAGCTGCTGCTGCATTGCGCCAACAACACCGGAATTTGGGAATTTTGGGGGGAAAAATCCCAAAATCTGCCTTTTTTCCATCATTTTTACCCCGCCGTGGTGGAAACCCCGAAGGTGGTTTGCAGCCGAGTTGGTTTTTTATTGAGGAAAGGGAACAAAATTCCACGGAATCTCGCATTGATTGGAATTCTGGCTTGGATGGGGCTGGAAAAGGGGGAAAGCGCCGCGTTCCTGGCACGTTTGGGAACCTTTTAGAGGCAGAACATTCCAGGGAATCGATGGAGCTGTTCCATTTGGAGCCAGGACTAAAAGCCTAATTCCGGCTTTTAAGAGGCCAGGAGGAAAATGGGAAGCGACGTAATGGGATGAGCTTGGAGCCGTAATGGGATGAGTTTGGAGCGGAAAAGCTCCGGTGAAAAGGGAGGGAAGAGCAGTTAATGGGATCGTTTGGAGGGATTTGGGAGCTGGAAAATGGAGGCGTTACGGCCTCGTGTGCTCCCTTGGGATTGGAGGGAAATCCGGCTGGTTTTTCCCTAAAAAAAACACAGAGTCGGTGCAAGGAACAGCAGGAAAAACTGGGAAAACTGGGATTGGATCCACCTTAATTCCAGGTCTTGGTTGAGGGAGGATATTTTGGGATGGATCCCTGTTTTTTGAAGGACAAACACAATTCTTGGCATTGTCCTTCCCTGCCCTCCCTTTCCCGCCTGGCTTTTGGGATATTTTTGGGATAAATCCCAATTTTTTTAAGGAAATGCATCAATTTTCTGTCCTTTCCCTCCCATTCCAGAGTGTCCCAACTTGGCCTTGGCTCCAATTTTCCAGCTCCTACAGGGAATGGGATGAGGATCCTTGAGCCTCCCACTCCCAAGGCCGGAATTTTGCCTCCCCAAATTCCGGCTCTGCAGGGAAATCTTGGATTCTCTGGGATGGATGGAATTTCGTCGCTCTGTGAATCCTCCTCCCTCTTGTTCCGGGAGCATTTTCCGGCTCAATCCACAAATCCACATCCCAGAATTGAGTTTTTCCCTATTTTTCCTCATTTCTCATTCTCATCCCCGGGGAGATGCTGGGAAAAGACGTCGGAATCGCTCCCAGACCCATTCCCATCCCTTTTATCCCCTCTGCGCCTTCGCCTCCTCCATCCTCTTTGATTTCCCGGGAATGTCGTGTTCCATGGAAATTTAGATCCGGGTGGAGCCGATTTCCATCCAGAAATTCCCGATTTCCATCCAGAAATTCCCGATTTCCTTGACCCGGAGCATCCCTTGCTCCAACCATAAACCCGCCATCCTCTCTTGTTTCCCATCTTTTTTTTTCCCCCCTCTCTCCCTCTGATTTTAATGGAATTGCTCATTCCAGGCGTTTCCAGGCAATGGCAGGGAATAAACACCGGGATCAGGCGTCGTTCCGTTAAATTAAACTCCTCCATTCCCGTTATCAGCGGGAAAAGCGCGGCCGAGGAGCCTCGGGAGGAGGGAGATGTCCTTATCTGCAATTCCATGTGCGCCAGGAGCCGGGAATTATTGGGAATTGGGAATTGGTCCCTGCTGGAGCCACTGAGCTTGGAAAAGGCCTCCAAAACCATCGAGTTCGGGAAAAGATGAGAATTTTTGTAGCGCCGAACGCCCTCCCTGGGCTTTTCCTGGAGCTTTGCAGGGGGAATAAAGGGAATTTGGCAATGGGAAAAGGAATTTTGGAGAGGAAAAAGGAATTTTGGACAAGGAATAAGGATTTTTCTTTTTTTTGCGGAGGGACTGGGGAATTTCACGAAGGAAAAAAGGAATTTTGTGGAGGGAATAAGGAATTTTGTGGAGCGGATAAGGAATTTTGAAAAGGAAAAAGGAATTTTGCAAGGGAATAAGGAAATTTTCAAAGGAAATAGGGAATTTTTGTGGGGGGAACCAGGAATTCCAGGGATGGAGGAGTTTTCCTTCTGGGAAACAAAGGCTGGAGACAAGGACACCTCTGTGGAGCACGGCAGCACCAAACCCCTCATTTCCATCTCAATTAATGAATTAATCAGCATCGAGCCTTTCCCACCTTTCCCAACGGATCCATCGAGCGCTCCCCATCCCGCTCATCCCATTCCCGCGGGATCTGCTCCCGCGCCGTCGCTTCCATGAGTTGTTCCCACCCTTCGCGGGCGCCGCGGTGTCCCCGAGCCATCCCTGGATGATTTTAAGGCTCCGTGACAGCTCCGGGACCCGATCGGTGGCGTCGATCCCGGGACGGCGCCGCAGCCGCGGAAGTCACAGCGCATTAAGGGCACGCGGAGGCCCCGTGGTGACATCGGGAGATGATCCCGGCCCGGAGATGATCCCAACCCGCAGAGCCAAGGGATAATTAACGAGGATTTGATGATCCCTGATGCTGAATCCAGGCAGAGCGTGATCCCAGATCTCCCGGGGCGGGATGAGGCGGGAGAGGGATGAGTTTTCCCAGGGTTTGGTGCCTGTGGGGACGATCCTGGTGCCGGAGCAGGTTGTGCGTGTTCCCACCGCGAGATCCGAGCCTTTCAGGCGCTGTTATCTTCGATTAATGTCCTTCGCCTCCCCTTTCCTGCTCCAACCTTTCCTCCGGAGCGTGAAGGACACGGAGGATGAGTCGGGATTATCCAAACCCCACCTTGGACGCTGAAGGTGAACCCACCTTGGCTCCCTCCTTTGGTTGGGCACCAGGACAGCCCAAAACGCCAATTCCTGCCTTTTTTCCACCCTTTTCCTGTGAAATTCCTGGATCCTGCTGGCAGGGACAAATCAACCGGAAGGGAGGAAAAGCTTGGGCTTGGATCCGGAGCAGAAACCAAACCCGGCTGGTGCCAGGCTTGGAGCTGGCGGCTCCCGTCACGGTCGGGGCTCGTCTGCGCGGCTTCCTCTGCCAAAACCACCCCGGGACGGCTCCGAGCTCCTTCCTGGGATGCTGGGATCCCATCCAGGCCCTGCCGAGCGCGGCCGCTCGGGTTTGGGCTGGCTCGTGGAGAGGGACGATGAGGTTTCGCTCCAGCCAAGCCGAGCGCCAAAGCTCTCGTTAAAATAGAAGGAGCTTGGCAGAGTTTGAATCCGAAACTTGGACAAAACCGCGGTTTTCTCCCCCCAAAGTACAATCAATTCCTTTCGTCTATAAATAGCCTCTATAAATAGCGAGGGGAAGAGGTTTTCATTCTTCCAAAGGCTCTTCTGGGGGGGGTGGAAAAAAAAGCTGGAAAATTGGAGCTAAACCCCTTTTTACCCCCGCGGTGGCTCAGCAAAAGCAGCGCCGCACCCCGGAGCACCCCAGAAAAGCCTCTTGGCTCTGCTCCGAGCGCCTCCAGGAGCTGGCTTTGGAAAAAAGCTCGGGAATAAAGCGGGTTTTTATTCCCAGCCGGGTGTCTGGAAGAGGCCGAGTCCGTAATGGGGTCAATGACTCGGCCGCGCTTCCCCCGGGCTTGGCGAGAACCTGACAAATTGCTGAGCTGCCGCCCGCCCGCGCCGATTTCCCGAGACCTCGGAGCAGGTCATTAGTGCCTAATTAGCGCCTAAACGCTCTCATTTGTCCTGCCCTTGTCAGCCCAGCCCGGGGAGATCCCTCTCGGCCTCCTCCTCCGCATTCCACGGCCTGGAAAGGCTGGAAAGGCTGGAAAGGCTGGAAAAGCCAGGAGCCCGAGGGGCTTTGAGCTTCTGATTGCAGAAGGATCTAACCCAGCCCTGCCCGGGTTAAAGCCCCGCTTGGATCTGCCTTCCTAAAGCCTGGCTTGGGCTTTTTTTTTGTTTTTCCTGAGCCCGGTTTGGCTCTTCCTTAATCCCCACCTGGCTCTTCCTTCCTAAAGCCCGGCTTGGCTCTTCCTTAATCCCCACCTGGCTCTTCCTTCCTAAAGTCCAGTTTGGCCCTTTCTTCCTTAATCCCCACCTGGCTCTTCCTTCCTAAAGCCCGGCTTGGCTCTTCCTTAATCCCCACTTGGCTCTTCCTTCCTAAAGTCCAGCTTGGCCCTTTCTTCCTTAATCCCCACCTGGCTCTTCCTTCCTAAAGCCCGACTTGGCTCTTCCTTAATCCCCTCTTGGCTCTTCCTTCCTAAAGCCCGACTTGGCTCTTCCTTCCTAAAGCCTGTTTTGACTCCTTCTTCCTTCCGAAATTCCCACTCGGTTCTTCCTTTCCAAAGCCCGACTTGGCCGTTTCTTTCCAGATCCCGATTTAGTCTTTCCTTCCTAAAGCCCGACCTGGCCGCGTCTTTCCAAAGCCCCGCTTGGGTCTTTGTCATTCCCAGTTCCAACTTGGCTCCTCCATCCCAAAGCCCAGCTTGGCCTTTCCTTCCCAAAGCCCCCAGCAAGGCCTGGCCCATCTCCTTGCTTTCTTCTCCTCCTTTTCCCAAGGAAACCATGGAATTCCCATCCCTGGAAATGTTCCAACCCCGTGGGGCCGTGTTCGGTGCCGGCTTCACTCCGTGACCTTGGAGATCTTTCCCAACCACCCCAATTCCATGATCCCTCATCCCTTCGCTCGCCCTGGTGCCGCTGTTGGCTCCTCCCGCCCAAACCGCCTCCGGTTTAGGAATAAATTCCCAGGTTTTGTGTTATCGGGATGGCAAATCGAGTTTGGGGAGGTTTTGGAGCATTCCGATGGTTTTTTTCCCTTCTTTTTCCACCGGATTTTTTGTTCCATCTCGCTCAGAGCCCGGCTCGGCATCGCCGGGTGACAACGTGATGACAGCGGCTCCGGGAAGAGGGGGAGGTGATGGATTCGAGCGGGGGTGGGGGGAAAAAAATCCAGGGAAGAGGAGGGAGAGAGGCAGGGGAGGAGGCCGGGAAGGAACGAGGAGACACGGAGCCGCCACTTGGCTGCTCGAGCTCCCCGTGATCATCCCACCGCAGCTCCTGGGAGCCGGATCCGCCTCCCCCTTCCCTGGGAGATGGGATTCGTGTCCTCCCCCGCTTCTCCTGGATTTTCCCAGGTTTATTTTTGTAGATTTTTTTTTGTAGATTTTTATATTTCTACTTCTCCATAAATAAATCAGGAGCCATCCCAGCGTTGTGCGACGTGAGGACGTGGAAGGATCCACGTGGATCGGGGATTGTCCCTTCCCACGTCCAACCTGGAGCACAAAGAACTCTGAAATTAAGGAAAAACGGGTTTTTCCCTAAAATAATGTGGAGTTCTCCTCTTTTTTTCCCCAAGGTGAGGGTGAGACCTTTGCAGGCTGAGTTCATTCATCTTTAATTCCTGTGAAATTCGCCGCCGGCTGTGGAAAAGGCTTTTTTGGGATGCAGATTTTTGGGATGAGGGTTTCCATCCATGGGGCAAAGCGTGCTGGGATTCACGGTGGGAGATGGGAGCTGTTTTCCCTACGGAAATTCCCTTGGGAATCGGTCATCAGCTGTGTCCTGGCTCTGATCCCATCCCAGGCCTTTCCTTTGGATTTTGGGGGTCTCCTCTCCCCAAACCTCGATCCGGAGGCGTGGCCGCATCCCAAATTCCCCAAATCCTTCATAATTCTGTGGCACGTGGAGGGTCTCAGGGGTCAGAGATGCTCTGACCCAGGTGAGAGCTGACAGAGAGACCCAAACAAATCCCCAAAACAAAAACCCCCAGAATTTTTATCATTTCCTTCTTTTCCTCCCTCTTCTGTCTCACCTTGAGCTCCCCCCCGGCTCTTCCCGAGGCGCCGGCACCTGGCTCCGGGATTATTTTTCCCATCCCTTTTTGGCAGCGCTCCCTCCTCCCGCACAAACGCAGCTCCTATAAATAACCGCGGCTCGTGCTCGCTCCCCCTCCCTCCCTCCCTCCCTCCTTCCCTCGGATCCGCTCCTTTCTCCTTGTCTGTCCCTTCTCCTGCCGGGAGGAGCCGCCGGAAAATCCAGGAGTGGGGGTCGAGCTCATCCATGTCCCCCTCATCCCTGGAATCGGCCGCGTCCGATGCACGCGGGGGGAATTTTTCATCGGATTTATGCGAAACCCCCCCCTCCCCCTCTCGATTTCCTCCCCAGTCCGTAATTAATTCCTGGATTTCCTTTTATCCTTCCCAACGGTCCCGAATCCAAGCGGCCGCTCCCTAAAAATTCCACCCCTGAAAACGCCGTTGGGTTTCCAGCCCCAAAATATCCCTCAATCTGCACGTTTCCCGAAGGAAAATGTGGGGGATGATGTTTTCCAGGCTTTTCTGGGCGTGATGGGGTTGGAATGGGTTGGGAGGGAATGGCTGCACGTGGATTGGGAACAGGGAATGTGGAATTGGGAATTGGGAATGTGGAATTCCAGAATTAATTCCAGGCTTGGGATGAGCGCAAAGCTCCAAAAAGTCAAAATTACCCCCATGAAAGTGACGGGATTTTTTGGGAAAAGCTAAAACCGGGCTCAACCCCGGAGACCCCGAAGGATAAATCCAGGTCTGGAGAGCGGAAACCGCTCCGGGTGCGACCGAGGATGGATTTGGGATCCCCCATCCCGGGGGAATCTCCGGGACGGCAAATCCACCTTGGACTTTGGGTTTTTCCAGCGGGGAATTTGCCGGGAATGGTGGCGGGGTTGGGATAATGAGATGCTGCTCACGCTCCCTAATGAAGTGCCGAAGGAAGTCGGCGCTGGCTCCCGGCAAATTAGATCGGGATTATTGGAGCAGCGAGAACGGAACGATCCGAGATGGTATCGGAGCGGGCGGGAAGGGCTGGAAGCGCCCGCTGGCCTCCATCGCATTCCCTGGAAAGGAAAAAAAAGATGGAAACCCCTCCCAAAACCTGGATGAGAGGGGGAGAGGGAAGGGATTGGCCTCTCCGCTGGGAACGCTGATTGGAGCGGGAGTGGGATGTGGGAATGGGGTTCTCCGGAGAATCTCCAGCTTTCCGTGGGCTGCATCTCCCCGGATCTGCGCTCCCATTCCCGGCTGGATTCGGCTCCTTTGTTTTCCCTCCAATTCCCGGCCGGATCGGGCTCGGTGCTCCCTTCCAAAAATTCCTTGGATGTGTTTGCGCCCTCCAAACACGACAGATTTGGGAATACGAGGGGTATGGGAATGTTGGCACCCTCCAAACGCGGCATGTTTGGGAATGTGAGGCTCAAGTCGGGATCGTGGTCAAATTTCCCAGGAAAAAACGGGATTGGGATGAGCCAGATCCGACTGCCGAGTTCCCCTTTTTCCCTTCCAACCACAATTCCTGGGATTTGGCTCGGTGCTCCTTTCCAAGAGGTTCTTGGATGTGTTTGTATCCTCCAAATGTGGCTTTTTTGGGGATAGGAGGGATCTGGGAATTTTGGCGTTCTCTGAACACGACAAATTTGGGAATGCGAGGGATTTGGGGATGTTTGGATCCTCCAAACGCGACGTTTTTGGGAAAACGAGGGATTTGGGAATGTTTGGATCCTCCAAACACGACGTTTTTGGGAAAACGACGGATTTGGGAATGTTTGGTTCCTTCAAACGCGACGTTTTCGGGAATACGATGTTTAAATTGGGATAATTCTCAAATTTCCCAAGGAAAAATGCATTTCCAATGGATTTTACCCCAATTCAGCCCTTTCCCATCCTCAGCTGGGATTGGGACGAGCCGGATCCGGCTGCCGGTTCCCCCTTTTCCACCGCGATCCCTCGGGAAGGAGCCACCCAACAACGGAGCTCGTTAAAAGCGTGGAAAACACAAATTTAATTAAAGCCAACCTTGCCTTTACCAGGAAAAGAAATCCGCCCTTTCCCATGGAACAATGGATTTTTCCAGCCCTCCCGTGCCGGGATTCCTCCCTCTTTTCATCCCTCTCCTTTATTATCCCTGACTGGGAGCAGGCGCTGCCTGATTTCCATAAATTTGCATCAGGAATTGGGGGGAAAAGGAGGAGGGGAGGGAAAAAAAAGCTGGAAAAATGAGATTTTCCAGCGCCGAGCTCGCTCCGAAGAAAGGAGCCCCGGCTGGAGGAGGGAAAAGGCAGGAAGGGGTGGGAAAGATCCTGGATTTTTAAAGTTCACCCATTCCCGGTTTTTTTTGGGGGGAGAGAAAAGCTTTCCCAAGGTTTCAGGGAGCCAGAATTCCCGGTTTATCAAAATCCCGAAGGTGGGATCCGCAGGGCAGCCCCTCATTCCAGGGTTTTTTGTCGTTTTCCCAGGAAGGATCCGGAATTTTCCGGCTTCCAGCTCTGAGCTTCCAGGTGAGGGAAAGGCCTTTGGAGCCTCCCAGGCCACGCTTGGGGAATGGGATGGGATAAAATTCGGGATTTGGAAGCTTGTTTTCCTCCGGGATTGGCTTTCCTTGGGATTTAAGGAGAGGCCGATCCATGGGATCATCATCCAGGTGGGAGAGGAGCGCGGAGATCCCGTTTCCCAGATGAGGGAATGATCCATGTCTGGGATAAAAAATGTCGGAATTCCCAAGCCAGGACATGCTGGAGAAACTGAATCCCAAAGCTGTTCCATCGGGAATCATCCAAATGGTTCCCAGTTGTTGCTTGGATGGGATTTTCCAGCTTTTTCATGGATAACCACAATTTTTTGGGGTGGTTTTCCTCCTGGTGGAGGTTTCTAGGGATGGAAATGTGGAAACGGCCTCCGAGTGCAGCAGGAGTGGCTTAGGTTGGATTTTGGGAAAATTCCTCCATGGAAAAGGCGGAGAAGGCCTGGAATGAGCTTCCCATCCCTGGAATTGTTCAAAAAAATCCCTGGATGTGGCCTCTGGGGCACGGAATTCCAGTGGGAACGCTCGGAACCCGTGCCCTCGGTGGCTTTTTCCCACCAGAACAATTCCATGATCCAGCGCCAACGGATGGAGACGGACCACGGCATCAAATCCTGAATTTCATCCTCTCCCACACTTTTTGGGGACGTTTTCCTGGTTTTTATTCAGAAACGAGCCCAGCTCCGAGGGTTTTCTGTTCCCAATCCAGGGCTGTGAATTCCCGGCGGGATTCTTCCAGCCAAAGGAGGAGCCTCCTGCTCTTCCCGCGGGAATGGGGACCAGGGATGGATTTTTCCATCACCACCTCACACTGGGAATATTTTCCACCTTTTTTATTTTTTTTTTCCCTTGGATTTCCTGGCATCCTACAGGGTCTGGGAAAAAAAAAACAAACAAACTCGGTTTTGATGTGGATTTTGGGGGAATTTCTGCCCATTCCGGGCCTGTTGTGGGGTCAGCTGGGTTTTCCCGGTGTGGGATGATCCCGCTGGATCTGTCCCTGGCCAAGCCAAGGGAAGGAACTGCTGGAAAAGCAGAAGAGGAGAGGTTGTTGTGGGAATTTGGGTTTTTTTTGGGATCTGCAGGAGGAAAATGGCGAAGCTGTGCCGGGATTACAGCAGGATTCACGTTCCTGGGAATTTGGGGTCGGGCTGGCGGGAAACGATGGGAAAATCCCACGGGATTCCTGTGCCTGGGATGAAGCCGGAGGGGATTGGGAGCATCCTCGGACCCTCGGTGTTCCAGGGAATCCAGGCTGCTCCCGATGGAAGGGGCTGTGTGGGACTGGGGGTGCTCCTGACTCAGCGGGAGCTGAGACAATTCCAGGTGGGCCGGGACACCCGGAATGTGGGTGGGAGAGCAGCTAAATCCGTCTGGGAATGACTCAGAGCACTCGGGATCCGCTCAGCCACCCCCGAGGTCCCTTTTCCTCAATTCCCAAAGCTCCAGAGGAGAAGGAAAACTCCGGAGGCCTCCAAAGGGACGGATTTGGGATGGCTCCACTTCCAAACCTCGGGAAGCTCCGGCTCGGTCGCTCCCATTGGGAATTTTTCCTTGTTGTTTTAATTTATTCCTGAGTATTCCAGTTTCTTTTTATGGAGCTTCCCAGAGCTGGAAAAAAAACCCCTGGAATGTGCAATGATCCCTCACTTTTGGATGAGGCCAGGAGTGAGGCCCCGGCCTTCGGCATCGCCCTGAGTTCCACCCAAACACCAAAAAAATTCCAGGTGAATTCCCACAGAAAGTTCTTCCGATTATTTCCAGCGGAGATATGGAATTGGAGATGATTATTGTGATTATTCCTGCAGGAAATGTTATTCCAGCGGGAATTTGGAAGGAATTGGGTGGGAATTGGGCAGGAATTGGGCGGGAATTGGGGGAAAATCACCTGGAATGGCCCCAGGGGCTCGGAACATCCCGATCCCAATCCCAAACATTCCTGATCATCCCAGCTTCGGGTTCAGTTGGATTTCCAGTCCTTTCCTTTTCCCATTTTTCCCTCCTTCCCCCTTCATTTTTCCCTTTGTCCTCTCTCCGTGTCCAAAGCTCGGGACAATCCCTGCGGAAAAGGCTCCATCCCTCCCTTCCCGACCCCTCCCAGGGCTTTTCCTGCTCTTTCCAACCTTGGAAAACTTCTCCCTGAGGAGCAGGAGCCGTTCCAGGGGAGCAGATGGCTGAGGAGGAGGAAGAGGAGGAGGAGGAAAATCATGGATGCAAATTCTCCAGGATGTCTTTGCAGCATTCCCAGTCAAGGTCGTATCGCTGGGAAAAGCATCCCGCAGGATTTTCCCCCACTGCCCCAAATTTTGGGAATTTTTCATGGATATTTGAGGCTTTTAAAGCACCCAAATCCCTTGGAAGAATCCGTAGGAAAATTGAGGATTCCTCATCCATCAGCTGGGACAAACCTGGACTTTCAGGGATGTCCAGGATCCCGGGATCTCAATTCCGGAATTCCCGGCTGTTTCCGACATCTCCACAAAATAACCATTCCCAGCTTTCCCAAGCCTGGATCCCTTGCAGGAAAACGGGATCCGCTGGAGATTCCCTACAAAAACCCCTTCGGAATGTGGAGATTTCTTTGGATATCCACTGGGGGAATCCATCAAAAAACAGACCCAAAAATTCCGGGGATTTTCCTCAAAGCTCCAAAACTTCCCCGGACCCCTGGAAAACTTCCAGGGTTGAGAAAATTCCACGTCCAATTCCCCCCACGTGGATTGAGGGGGAGCGGCAGAGCCGGAACTCAAGAGATCAAAGGAATTTGGGCCTGGTTATCTCCAAATTCCAGGGAAGCTGAGGCTGAAAGCCGGGAAGGAGGGAGGGAGGGCAGAATTCCCAAATCCCTGCTCTGCTGACGAGGTGAGAGCGCGGAAATCGCCGTGGAGAGGGATTTATCCCAAAAAAGGTGACAGCTCGGAGCTCGGCTGTGGCGTGGGAAGTTATTTTTGGGAGAAAAAGCGGATTTCGGTGTCATCCCGATGAATTTTGTCTTCTGTCCCCGGATTCTGCACCGGGAGTTGGGGCAGCCGGGATTGTTTGTATCCCACATCCCAAAATTCCGTAGGAATAACTGGGATGGGGAGGCCCTGGCACAGATTATCCAGGGAAGCTGGGGCTGCTCCATCCCTGGAAATGTCCAAGGACAGGGCTTGGAGCGCCCTGGGATGGTGGGAAGCGGATCGGAGCGGGATCAACTTCCAGATCCCATCCTAAAAATTCCGGATTGGTCACAGACCATTCCCATCTTTCCAAGTGGGAATGGAACCAACCGGAGACGTCCCCATTGCTCCTCCCCGCCTGGGGCTGCTTTGTCCTGCCAACATTCCCAGTTTCCAGCCAACATTCCCAGTTTTCCTGGTTCCCAGCCGATTAATCCAAGTCCCCATTCAGTATTTCCGGTTCCCAGAAATATTCCCGGTTCCCAGTCGATATTCCCAGTTCCCAGCCAATATTCCTGACTCCCAGCCAACATTCCCAATTTCCAGCCAATATTCCTGGTCAATATTCCTGGTTCCCAGTCAGTTTTCCCAGTTCCCAGCCAATATTCCCAGAAATATTCCCAGTTCCTCGCTGGGAAGACCTGGATGCTCTCCACACATTCCCAAATCCCTTTGTTTCCCAAAACCACCCCAGTGCTTCCAGGGCTGGGATTCAATTTCGCTTCCCAACAAAAAAAAAAAAAATTAAAAAATCCCCAAAATCTCCTGTGGAGGAGAGAGAATTAATTAAATCAATTAAATTAATTAAATTAATTAAAATTAATTAAATTAATTAGTGGCCATTGTGCCATTAACGCCAGACTTTAATTAAATTGTGTGGAGATAACGACTCTGGAGCTTCCCAACAGCCGAACATTCCCAGGATGGAGAAATTCCTGCTAAAACCGATCCAAGGTTGAGTCCAGTCCTCTGGTGAAGCTCCAAAGTCGGAAATTCCAGGTGATTTTCCACCTAAAAGCTCCAAAGTCGGAAATTCCAGGCGATTTTCCAACCCCAAAATGGTGCCTTCCTCCATTTCCTCCCCTCTTTTCCATCCTTTTGGAGCTCCCGGGCATTTTCCTGGATCCTGGGAAATCCAGGATCTCCTCAACTCCTTCCCATCCCTTGGAAAAGATGATCCCGTGGGATGAGGAGTGGGAAAATCCCAGGCCGGATGTTCCTTGCTCCTCATCCTTTTCCCCTTGGAATGGGAGCGTCTTCCCGGATCTCCCAAGAGCTCCAAAATCCGGGAAGCAGAAGGAAAATCCCGGCTAAAAATCCCTTTGCTGCTGATTCCTCCAGCCGATATTCCCAATTCCCAGCCAATATTCCCAATTCCCAGCCGATATTCCCAATTCCCAGACAATATTCCCAATTCCCAGTCAATATTCCTGGTTCACGGTCAATTTTCCCAGTTTCCAGGCAATATTCCCAATATTCCCAATATTTTTCTCTTCCAGTCTGGGATTTTTCTCCCTAAATTTGGATCTTGACCCCTGAATTCGGAACTTTGTCTTCCAACGTGGGACTTTCCCCCGAAATTTGGGAGTTTCTCCTGAAATATGGGGATTTCTCCCGAAATTTGGGGTTTTTCTCTTCCACTTTGGGAGTTGCTCCCCAAAATTTGGGTCTCCCTGGCCGAATTTGGGATTTTCTCCTCTAATTTGGGATTTAGGGCCTGGATTCATCCTGGAAAAGTCAGGAAAAAAGAGAAACTGGAAAATTTTCCCTTCAGGAGCTTTTTTTTTGGGCATTCCCCCCCAAATCCTTCCCTGCATCCCCCCCAAATCCATCCCTGCATCCCCCTGGATCCATCCCTGCATCCCCCTCCCAAATCCATCCCACATTCCCCGCTGGATCCATCCCTGCATCCCCTGCTGGATCCGCGCTCCCGATCCCTCTGATTCCCCCGATCCCTCCCCGATCCATCTCCCGTATCCCCCCTGGATCCATCCCTGCATCCCCCTCCCAAATCCATCCCAAATTCCCCCCTGAATCCATCCCTGCATCCCCCTGGCAAATCCAACCCCACATTCTCCCCCCAAATCCATCCTCGCATTCCCCCCTGGATGCATCCCCACGTTCCTTCCTAAATCCATCCTTGCATCCCCCTGGATCCATCCCTGCATCCCCCTCCCAAATCCATCCCACATTCCCCGCTGGATCCATCCCCACATTCCTTCCTAAATCCATTCCTGCATCCCCCTGGATCCATCTCTGCATCCCCCTCCCAAATCCATCCCACATTCCCCGCTGGATCCATCCCCGCGTTCCCGCCGGATCCATCCCCGCATCCCCCAAATCCATCCCCGCATCCCCCAAATCCATCCCCGCGTTTTCCCCTGGATCCATCCCCGCATTCCCCCCTGGATCCATCCCCGCATTCCCCTGGATCCATCCCCGCATTTCCCCCTGGATCCATCCCACATTCCCCCCTGGATCCATCCCACATTCCCCCCTGGATCCATCCCCGCGTTTTTCCCCGGATCCATCCCCCGCATCCCCAAATCTATCCCCGCATCCCCCAAATCCATCCCCGCATTCCCCCCTGGATCCATCCCCCCGCATTCCCCCCTGGATCCGTCCCCCCGCATCCCTCCGTGAATCCCCCCCCGCTCCATCCCCCCAATCCTCCCCTCCCTCTCCCTCTCCGGTCCCTCCCCTCCCGCTCAGCCCCTCCCGGGGGCCGGCCCGGGGCGGGCTCAGCCCGGGGGGGGCCGGGGGCGGCTCCAGCCCCGCTCGGCTCCGGCTGCTCCAAATCGGCTTAAGGGCGGCAGCGGCGGCGGCGGCGGAGCTGCTGCACCCGGAGGGGCAGCGCCGAGCCGGGCCGAGCCCGACCGGACCGGCTGGAACCCCTCCCGGACCGGGTGGAACCCCTCTCGGACCGGGTGGAACCCCTCCCGGACCGGGTGGAACCCCGACCGGACCGGGCCGAGCATCGACCGGACCGGGTGCAACCCCTCCCGGACCGACCGGACGGAGCCGAGCCCCTCCAGGACAGGACCGAGCCCCTCCCGGACCAGAGCGATCCCCCTCCCCTCCTCACCCGGACCGAACCGGGCCGAGCCCCCTCCCCTCCCGGACCGGGCCGAGCCCCCCGGCCGTGCCCGGCGCGATGCCCGCCCGCCCCCCGCCCCGCTGAGCCGCCCCCGCGGGCACCGAGCCCACCATGAGCCCCCTGCCCCTCTGGCTCCTGCTCTGGCACCTGCGGCACCTGGCGCTGGGTGAGTGACACCGAGGGGACCCCCGGGGAGGGGGCTGAGCCTCGGGGACCCCCGGGGGGTGACCTGAGCCTCGGGGACCCCCGGGGCCGCGGGGAGGGTGGGCTGAGCCCGAGGGACCCCCCCCGGGAGCGGAGCGGTGTCGGCGCCCCCCGCCCTGGGGTTTGGGGTGATGGAGGTGGAGAGAAGAACGGGTTTGGGATTGGGGAATTGGGGTTTGGTACTGGGGGACGGGGTGTGGAGGTGTAAATGGGGCACCCCATAACCGGGAATTGGGGTGGGATGTGCTGATGGGGCACCCCATAACCCGGTACTGGGATGGGATCTGTTAATGGGGCACCCCATAACCGGGAATTGGGGTGGGATCTGTTAATGGGGCACCCCATAACCCGGTACTGGGGTGGGATGTGCTGATGGGGCACCCCATAACCCGGTACGGGATTGGGATCTGTTAATGGGGCACCCCATAACCCGGTACGGGATTGGGATCTGTTAATGGGGCACCCCATAACCGGGAATTGGGGTGGGATCTGTTAAGGGGGCACCCCGTAACAGGGAATTGGGGTGGGATCTGTTAATGGGGCACCCCGTAACCGGGAATTGGGGTGGGATGTGCTGATGGGGCACCCCATAACCCGTTACTGGTGTGGAGGTGTAAATGGGGCACCCCATAACCGGGAGCTGGGGTGGGATGTGCTGATGGGGCACCCCATAACCCGTTACTGGTGTGGAGGTGTAAATGGGGCACCCCATAACCGGGAATTGGGGTGGGATCTGTTAATGGGGCACCCCATAACCGGGAGCTGGGGTGGAGCCGTTAATGGGGCGCCGTTAATGGGGTGCGAGAGGCCCTGGGGGTCGCATCCCTGGGGGCCCCCCCGTGCCCCCTTTTCCCGCTGCTCCCGAGCTCCGGCTGCGCATCCCAGCGCTGCTCCAGCCGGGGATGGGGGGGCTGCGCTTTGAGGTCCCCCACGAGCTCTGCTTTTGGGGGTCTCGCAGCCTCTTCTGCCCCTCGGGGATCCCCAAACCCCAAATCCCCGCTGTCCTGGGGGACCGCGGCCCCCGAGCTCCCCAAACCCCGCGACTCCGCTCCCCAGCCCAGCCCCAAACCGGGGGCTCCGGGGAGGGGAAAGCGCCCGGGGAAGGAAACTTTCCCCTCCTCGCATCCCACAGCCGCAGGGCCGCGCGTGGGATTTCATTCCACGTCCACTCCAGGCGAATTCCCTCCTTTTTTTCACCCCCTCCCTCCCAATTCCCGCTCGGGGGGTCTCAGGTGGCCGCTCCTTCCCGAACCCCCGGGAAAGCGGGAGCTTTTCCAGGCGCCGGGAGATGGAGGCGCGAGCCGAGCCTGCTCCGCATCTCCCATTTTTTTTTTATTTTTATATATTTTTATTTCTATTTTTTTTATATTTTTAATGGACTTTTTGCTCTCCGGGAGGCGCCGGCGGGCGCTGCAGGGCGCGGGGAGGGGGAGCCGCGCTCTGCGGGGCTGCGCGGGGCCAGCTCCACACAAAGGAGCCGATTCTTCCCCCTCCATCCCCCCGAGCCCAGCCTGGATTTGGCTCGGGAAAGAATTCCCTGAATCCCTCTTTTTTCCCATCGGCTCCAGCCGAGCTGCGGCTGCCGCTCCGAGCCCCCCTTTTCCCGAGCATCCCGCCAATCCATGGGGAATAAAACCTGGGAAAGGGGTGAACTTGTGCCAAAGCCACCCCCGGCTGCCTCCCCTCCCCTCCCCGCTCTCCTCCGCCGCCGTTTTAAGGTCACGGATTGACAATTTCCAAGGAACGCCGCATCCCCCCGGCTTTCCCGGAGCTCCAGCTGTCTGTCACTGGCGCAGGGATCATTTTTCCTGCCTCTCTCCTGCTTTTTCCTCGCCGCAGATCGGGCGGTTGCTCTCGCGCTGTTGATTTTTTCCCTTGCGGTGCGGGGAGGGGGAAAAAAAAATTAAAAATATAATTCTCTGCTCGCCAGGGGGGGGAAAAAACGGGATCGAAGTTGGTTCGTGGAGGGGTCGGGGGGTTGGGAAGTGATGGATCCGGCGTGGGGAATTGTTGGGATTGTTTGGGTTTGGGTGTCCGCGGGCTCCCCGAACCCCGCTGGAACTTCGCCGCATCCCGAGGATCCGCCGCCTTCAGCATCTCCCTTTCCCTCTGGAACCCGTCCTTGCGGGTTTTTTGGGATTCCAACCCCATCCAGCCTGGAATTCTGTCATCCTTCCCTCCCCCCCCGCCCCAAGCTGTCCCCAAAATCCCATCCCGGGCTCTGTTTTTCCTCATCCAGCCTCAAATCCCGCCCGAACCCCGGCTCGGGGGCTCCTCCCTTCGCTCGAGCCGCTCCCCAATTTCGGGGTGCCCCTCCTCGCTCCCCGATTTGGGGGGCCCAGAGCGCTCGCCATTCCCGAATTTCCGAGGGCAGATGGCTTTTTCCTGGCTGAGAGCATCCTTGGCTGGAGCCGTGCCCTCCCCATCCCGGCTGGAGAGGAATCCGAGGGATCCAGAGCCCGGGAAGATCCAGGTGGGCGCATCCCCAATTCCCGCTGTGTCCCCAAAGCCCCCTCCCCTTTATTTTATTTTATTTTTTTTAAGGAATTTTTCCTGGTTTTATCATCCCCCTCATCCAGCTCCTCATCCTCATCCCGGAGGATTCCCGGGAATCCGCTGGAATCGCTCCCCACCCCACAAACCATCCGTGAGAAGCTTTTATTTTCGGGCTGGGGGGAAAGGGTTTCCAGCCTCGCTCCGCATCCCCCAGCGGGTCAGGAAAATCCCTCTGTGACCCCGAGAGGAGCCGGGATCATTCCCGAGGTGTTTTCCAGCTTTTTTTTCCCCCTCTTTGTCCCCGGCTCAACCTCTTCCTTCGGCCAAAAAAAAAAAAATCCCGGCCGGGGCTAAGTGGGTTAAGGAGGCGTCGGGAGGGAAAAAACGAGGCCACGCGGAGGAGGCAGCGCTGGACCATGGAAAAGGAGAGGAGCGTCTGGAAAAGGGACTGGAAAAGCTGGAAAAATCCCCCTTTTCCCCCCCGTGGATCCATGGATTCTGGGATCAGGGCTGGCTCCTTCAAATGCGGCCCCACCGAGGGCTCCCGAGGGCCGTGGGAGGGATGGAAGCGCCGCGTTCCAGGAGATTTCCAGCGGGTTTTTATCCCGCTGGGATTTGTTTTGGCTTCTGCTTCCCGCCCCCCATCCAGAGGGAAAAAAAAGCAGGGAAAATTCAAATGTTTGGGGCTCCTGGGCTTTGCTGTCCTTGGGGATATTCCTGGAAAACGCAGGTTGGGATTTTAGGTGGAATTCTCTCCCCTCTCACCCCCACCGAGGTTGTTCTGGCCGGGATTTTTTCCAGCTGGTTTTCCAGCCTGGAAAAGCCGATTTTTCCTCGTTTTTGGAGGGAAAATCCCATCTTGGGGCTTTTCCAAAGGTGGCGGGAGACGCCTGCTCGTGGTTCTTTTTAATGGAAGGAGGAATTTGGTGGGAATTGTGTCCTGGAGGAATGAGGGGAAAAGGAGGAGCAGGGATGAGATCCTGCTTTAATCCACCTGCCAAAATTCCATCCCACATTCCCGCCGTCCTTCCCTATTAACGCTTTTCCCATCAAATCCCGCCTCCGGCTCCTTTCTGGAAGTTTTCCCTCCCATCTCCACGGATCCCGCGTTCCCACGGAGCCTCTCCGGGTGAATCCGGCCCCGTCGGAGAATCCCCCTCGCTGCGCTAATTACCCTTTCCCAATTAGCCCAATTTCCCTCTTCCCACCGGCGGCGTTCGGGAGCCGCCGCTTCCAATCCAGAGCTCGGGAAAAAGCCGCGATTCCAGCTGGGATCTTCCCTCTCCTCGCGCCTTCCCGGGATAAATCAGCGTCTTCGGGATGGGGAGACATTCCCGGCTTTATTTCTCGGTGGAAAAATTCCTGCGGCCGCTCCCGGAGCAATTCCGGAGTCCCCCAAGCTCAGTTTGGGGGTGTTCATCTCCCCCCCCCAAATTCCCTTGGGATTTATCGGCATCCCGGGAATGTTGTAGGGTTTGGCTCGGGAATGTCGGTGCCCTTTGGCCTGGGGTAAGGAATTCTGATCCAGGTGCTTGGGATATTCCCGGCTCCATCCACCGGCTCAGCCCTGGAATCTCGGGATGCTTTCACTTGGAATTCCATGGGCAGGGAGAGATCCCACTATCCCAGCCCGGCCTTGGACATTCCCAGGGATCCAGAGGCAGCTCCAGCTCCTCTGGGAAAGCCGTGCCAGGCCCTCACCTCCCTCCCAACCGGGAATTCCTTCCCAATCCCCCATTTCCATTTCCCCTCTGGAATTTCGGAGCCATTCCCTGTGTCCTGTCCCTCCAGGCCCTTCTGAAGAGATTTTTTTCCGTCTTTTCTGTCAGTTCCGGGGGTGGAATTTGGCTGCATTCCTGGCTTTTCCCGGAAGATAAACCCGGGAATGTTGGGTTGTGCGAAGACCCCGTGACTCGGAGAGGGGTGGGAGGGGCTGGGAAAGGCCAAGGATCCCAAAATATTCCCAGGGAGCTGCTGGGGAGCGGGATTTTCCTGAGGAGCGGGATTTTCCAGGCGGGATGGAAACGCTGGATCCGCTGTGGAATGGGATTTTCCACGTGGGTTGGAAATTCTGGATCCGCTGTGGAATGGGATTTTCCAGGCGGGACACGAGGCCGGATCTGCTGCTGGAAAAGCACCAGCCAACGGGCAGATCCTGCTCCAGAAAAGATCCAAAGGATGCAATTCCCAGCGGGAACAAAGGTCCCGGAGAACTCATCCTGCCCGGAAAAGCCTCCAGCGCTCCGGCTGCGCTCGGAGTCCTTCCCTTTGGAATCGGATAATGAGAGGTTTTCCATAAGCGCCGGCTCCCGGTGACCCTTGTGAAGTTCCGTTTGCGTCTCCCGGTGTTATTCCGGCTTTTTTCCCGTAGGGAAGCGCTTTGTGAGGAGCGGGGATCGTCGGGATTCCTCCCGAATTTCCGCCGTGATTGGCGCGGGGCGTGGGAGGCGAGAGGAGCCCTGGGAAGCGCTTCCCAAATTAATCCTTCCCATTCCTTGGAATCTGCGGGGTGGTTTTTATTTGAGGGCAGGGGAATCTGGGAGATTCCGCGGTGGGGGAGAGAAGATTGGGACAACGGGATGCTCGGGATGCTCCCGGTTCGCAGGGATCACGCTCCGGATCTGCTCCACGCTTCCTGCCAGGAGGGAAAAAAAAAACAAACCCGGGAGTAAAAAATCCCAGAGATTTTGGACTGAAAGGATTTGATGGGAATGATTTTATCTCAGGGAATGGGAATGGGAAGGGAGGGCTTTTCCAGCTGTTTAACATCCTCTCCACCCCAGTGAGCGGGAAAAGCTCCCGCATTCCCGGCCTCCCGGGAGCGCTGAATTAAGGGAATATTGGATGATCCCACGCTTGGTTATGTTTTATTAACGCGGAGCCGCGGCTTCCCGGCACATCCGGCGTTTTTCCCTCTTTCCCGAGGCCTGGCTGCCGCTGTTATTCCCAATCCCACTGCTTGGGTTGGCTGGGGGGTCGGGATGGAAGAGGAGGGGAATTTGGGATGAAAAAGGGGAGCTTTGGGTTTGTCTGGGGATGCTCGGGGTCCCGGCAGGATTTGGGATGGGAGTTGTGCAGCAGGAATAGGGATGGATGCGGGAACAGGGATGGATTTGGGAACAGGGATGGATGCGGGAATAGGGATGGATTTGGGAATAGGGATGGATGCGGGAACAGGGATGGATGCGGGAACAGGGATGGATGCGGGAATAGGGATGGATGCGGGAAAGCAGAGTCGGGGGCACCACGTGGAACCATGGAAAAATCTGATTTTCCAGCTTTTCTTCACCTCAGGATGATCAAGCCAGGGGTGGGAGAAGCCCCGGAATTTTGTATTTGAGGGAAAAGATCCCAAAAAAGGCCAACATTCCATGAGCAGAGCTGGAGCAGGGATCGGGGCCGGGATCTTGCTCCGCCAGCGTTCGGGATCAGCGGGAAAAGCCGAACACGGATAACGGGACAGCTCTGGAAGTTCTGGGAGAGGGAATGGGGTTAATTAGCAGATTTCCCAAGGGAGCAGGGATGGATCGGGATTAAGGGAAGAGCCCCACAGAGATGGATCGGGATTAAGGGAAGAACCCCACGGAGATGGATTGGGATTAAGGGAAGAGCCCCACGGAGATGGATCGGGATTAAGGGAAGAACCCCACGGAGATGGATCGGGATTAAGGGAAGAGCCCGGCACATCCTCTCCGTGGGAGCGGGGAAGTGTCAGGAATCAGCGCCGGGAACCGGGGCTGGAAGAGGGAGATATCCGTTAATCCCATTAGGGATGTGGAATTACCGGGAGGGATTATCGATGGCGGAGTGTGAATCCGGAGGAGACGGAGCGGGGATCACAATCCTGCTCTGTCCAGGGAATGGGGCTGGAGAGGACAGGAAAAGTGGAGTTGGATGAGGCTGGAGCAGGGAGATCCCGAGGGATGGGATCAGGGATGTCCGGAGGGATGAGGAAGAGTTCGGGACGCAGCCGCCCCTTGTCCCTGCGCTTGGAAGAAGAAACTCCAGGCCAGGGCCAAATCCCAGGGAATCCTGGTGGGAATTCCGGCTGTGTCCTCCCCTTCCTCCCTAGAAACCTCCGGAACATTCCCTCGGGAACACCAAGGGTTTTCCAACAGGGACTCTGGGAATGATCCAGGTGCCCCAGGTCATTTTTTTTAGGAAAAAGCCTCTCAGAATTCCAAAAACAAAATGGATTTTGGAGCTCCTGGGATTCCTGCGTGGAATTTTGGATTTATTTTCCCTCTTCCTCTGCCTGAGGCTGTGCCTCTGGAGAAGGAGTTCAGAAGGAAAAATCCCAAAATATCAGTGAGGATGATCCCTCCCCGCTTCCTCCGTGCAGGGATCGATGGAAGGAGCGGAGACCGCCCGGAGCGGCCGGGAGGGAGGGGGGGATCGATGGCTCCTCATTTGTCACCAATCAAAAATCCGGGATAATTGGATTTCCCGCAAGGGGAGAAACAAATCAGGGAATTCATCATCCGGGTCGGGGTCGCCCCTTCTCCAGGGCCACCTGGGCTTGGGAAAACCTGCCTGGAATTCCAAATCCCTCCCACATTCCTTAATGGAATTAATGGTTCTCCCTCTTTTTTCCCATCCCAAGCCCGTGGCTCTCCTGCTAAGGCTGGGAAATGAGGAGTTTTAGGGAGTCTTGGATGGGAAAATTCCTTCTCAGGGTTATTTTTGGGAGCAGGAGCACCTCCGATAACTGCTGGTATTCCAGGATGGGATTTTCTGGGAACTCCGATTGTCCCCTCACTGTTATTCCAGGATTTTCTGGGATCTCCGATTGTCCCCTCGCTGTTTTCCCAGGATTTTCTGGGATCTCCGATTGTCCCCTCACTGTTTTCCCAGGATTTTCTGGGATCTCCGATATCCTCCTACTCCAGGATGGGATTTTTTAGGGATCTCGGATGAGCTGGAAAAGACCTCGCTTCCCCCATCCCGAGAGGGGAAACTGAGGCACGGAAAGACCTGGAATCATGGAATGCTTTGGGTTGGGATGGGCACCGGAGCTCCTCCTATTCCCTGTGGACAGGGACATTTTCCAGAGGTCATTATTCCATCCCGGCGCTTCCAGGGATAGGGAGCCGCTTCCCGCTCCGTTAATTATTCCCGCTGGGATTAACTCCAGCCGGGATTAACACCCCGAGCCGTGGCTTCCCGGAATCGGCTGCTGGTGCCATAATCCTCATCCCCATGGAGCTGGAACAGTGGGAAAATCCTCGGCTGCCGCCGGCAAATCCCTCCCAAGCCACCGGCTGAGCTCTGCCGGCGGTTTGGGAATTTTTTTCCCGGTTTTCCAACCCCTCAGCTCTGGTTTGGGGCTCTGCAAAGGAACCCTGGGTACAATAATTCCCGTTTTTACTCTGGAATCACGTTCCTGGGATGGATTTTGTGCAGCACCGCTGGGTGGGGAAAAAATCCTTTATCCCAGGTGAGGTTTTCCATAATCCCGGTAATTCCAGTACCCATCCGGAGGGTGCAGCTCCCTGGGAAACTCCAGGAGCAGCCGGCTGGCCGGAATCTCTTCCTCGTCAGGATGCAGAGCTGAGCCGCTGGAAAAGGAGGGCCGGGAATTTGCCGGAAAAATCCCATTTCCAATCCTTGTTGGCGCGGGATTGGGACGCGGCCTCTCCTTCTCCCGCCGCGCTTAATTCGGGATTAATTCCGCATCTGCACGCGGAGAACAGATCCCGCCGTGTTTTCCGTGGAGCTGCTTGATTAAAAATCAGGGAAAAGTGGAGCAGGGGGGAGGAATTTTTAGCCCTGGGACACCTGGACATTCCGGTTTGGAGCGCTAATCCAGGTTAATCCAGGTGTTGAGGAGGCACCGTGCTCTGCTGGAAGGATTTTAGGGAATGTTGAGCCCTTCCGGAGCCATCCCATTGAATTTGGTGGTGTCTCCCGCTTGGCAAAATTGGGATTGTGGGAAAATTCCCTGTTGGGTGAGTTTGGGATTCGCTGGAGCGAGATGAAAATTCATGGGAATGGATTGGAGAGCGATCCATGGGGCAGCTGGGGGGAAGCTGGAAAAAATGGGGGAAAAAAGGAAAAATTGGGATGTTTTGACAGTTCTGGGGTTTCATTGGGATCTGCTGGAAAAAGGAGGAAGGAATTCCCTGCTGGGATTTATCAGCAGGAGGGAATTCCTGCTCCACATCCTGGGGTGGAAACACTTCCGGGTGGAAAACTGAGGAAAATCCAGCTGATGTGGAGGAAACCCACGGGAGAACCGGAAATCCTGCAGGAACAGGCTCTGTTTTTTGGGAAAAGGGAAAATTCGGGATGAGAGGTGGCACCTCCCACCTGCCGGGCCTCGTTTGGGCCAAAATCCATCATTTTCACCCCATGGAATGGGAATAAAATCGGGGAGTGACCGATTTGGGGGATTCTGCCTTAATTAGCTTGGGGGGGGGGGTTGATTGGCAGCTGGTGCTGTGGGGAATCAGCCCTGATTTGCATATTTGCATAGATGCAAATGAGGGGCGCGATCTCCATTTATCAAACGAGGAGTCTCAGACCCAATCCCACCCTGCGGAATTTTCGGCTCCGTTCTGGCTCCGGCAGCTGCTCCAACATCTGGGAAGAGGCCGCGAGGTGCCGGCGGAGCCATCGCTTGGATTTAGGGATGGTGCCAGGTTTTTGAGGGAATTTGGCTCTGCTGGATTCACCTTCCCGCCTTTCCCGGGATGAGGAATCGTTTTGGGTTCTGAAAGCGCCGAAAATGATCCCAACGAAATGGAAAATCTGGGAAAATCCTTTGATAATGAGGAAAAGGGGTTAAAGGGACGAGAGAAATGATGATAAACATCCGGCCGTTCCCAAAATCCTGATCCAAGAACCCACCAGGAGCTCTTCCCAAAATTCCAACCCCAAAACTCCTTCCAAGCTCTTCCCAAAATCCCAACCCATTGACCCATCCCAAACTCTTCCCAAAATCCCAACCCAACAACTAATCCCAAGGTCTTCCCAAAATCCCAACCCATTGACCCATCCCAAACTTCCCAAAATCCCAACCCAACAAGCAATCCCAAACTCTTCCCAAAATCCCAACCCAACAACCCATCCTGAGCTCTTCCCAAAATTCCAACCCCACAACTCCTTCCAAACTCTTCCCAAAATCCCAACCCATTGACCCATCCCAAGCTCTTCCCAAAATCCCAACCCATTGACCCATCCCAAACTCCTCCCAAAATCCCAATGACCGCTTCAAGGAGCCACGGGAGCTCCAGAGGATCGTCCAACATTTTATTTTATGGGAATATCAGCGGGATGAAGACGTGGAGATAAAATATTCCCCCCTCCAGCACCGCCAGGAGGCCGAGGGATTCCATGGAAACGTTGGAAGTGGAAAACGGGGGGAAAAGTTATAAATAAAACTTCCCAGCACTTCGGTAAAAGCTCCTAAACGTCATTCCCGTCCGGAGATAAATATTCCAGGCGTGATTTACGGCCCTGCGCTCCCAGGCTGTGCGGGCAGGGGGATCAAATCCAATAAATCACCGGGAATATCAATGCAGCCACCACATTCCTGCTGATAAGCGGCGTGGGCTTGGAAAATCCATCTTTTCCATCCCGGCTGCGCCTCGGCAGAGTTGATTTAAGGAGTTTTGGGATTGGGAGGGGTTTCCCAAGTCTTGGAAGGGTCTTGGATGATTCTTCGTGTGTTTTCATGGAGAGGGATTCTCCTCCGGGGTGTTGGAATTTTGGGGGTGTTGGAATTTTGTCCCAAACAGAAGATAATTCCCATCCATCCCAGGGAAACACTTCCCAAATCCGACCGATCCTGGTTTTCCGAAGGATGTTGCTTCCCTCCAACCCTGTTTTTCCTGCTTCCATCCCGAAATCCTGACTTTTCCAGCATCCCTGACTGCTGAAAAAGCGCTGGAAATTCCAGCCACTTGGACCCACCGTGGAATTACATCTCTGAGTATCCAGGAAATTCCCGGATTTTCAGGATGAAGGGGTCCCCTGAACATCCAAACAATTCCAAGGCCGTTCCGGGAGTTTGTAGCAGGGCCTGGGCTCCCTCCAGCCAGAGCCGTCACGGTTTTCCCTCCAAACATCCGTCTTTTTCCTGGAACGCCGCGTTCCCTGTGGATTTGTGCCGGAGATGTCGAACAAGCGCGAAATCGACGCCGAGCCAGGAACGGGCTCCCTCATCCTGTGCTCCAATGAGCCGGAACGGCTCCGAGGAGCTCGGAAAAAGCCGGATGAAGATGTTGGAGGATTTATTCCAGCCCGTGCCCGAGCCACGGAGCCGATTCCGACGGCTCAATCCCACCCGGATTTGTTTGTCCGGAGGCGTGAGGCAAAGGTGGAAAACGCTGGAGTTTTCCTGGGATTTATTGGGCACGGACAGAGCTGGACTCGAGTCCTTGTGGGAAGGAAACTGGACAGGGAAAGAGGACGGAGATTGGAATTGGAGAGATGGAAGCACCGGGAAGGTCCCAAATCCCAAATTTCCCGTGGCCTTTCCACTCCCAAAGCGCCAAAACATTTCCATCTGAAATCCTTTCTCGTGCTGAGGTGATGGGGATGAAAATCCCGCGGAGCCGGAATGTTTGGGACGTTTTTAGCCCGGCGGGATCCGTTTGGATCTCGTTCCTCATTTCTCTGCCGCTTCCGGAGCCGCTGGAATCTGGGAGCTGGAAAGAGCCGATCCCACCCCTCCGGAAGGTCAGAGTGACTCAGGAGCTCATCCTGAGGAGAAAACCAGCCCAAAAATGGATTTTCCCTGAAGATCCACCGGCATCAATCCTCGGGAAGCCCTTGGGTGGTGTTGGGGATGCTTCCCATGGAAATTTTGGGATATCTTTTCTTTGGGATATTTGCCTTAGGAGGAATCTGGGATTTAAAGGGAAAAAGGGAAGCTAGACAGTGGTTAAAAATTCCATCTCGACTGGATTTAGGAATCCTTGGAAGCTGGGTTTTGGGGTTGGTTTTATCCATATTTTATAAAAATCGGGAATCATGGAAAGGGTTGGATCAGATAAATCCCATCCCATTCCCTGCCACGGACAGGGACACCTCCCACCATCCCAACCTGCTCCGAGCCCCACCAGGCCTTGGACGCTTCCAGGGATGGAGCAGCCTCAGCTTCTCCGGGCCAAATGAATCCATAAAATTCTATCCTTCCGTAATTCCCACCCGCTTTGCCCACGGAATGAAGCGCTTCCCTCACTTCATCTTCATTTAAAAGGGGCTGAGAGGCCAAATCCAACTCAAGGATCGATCCCAAAGATCGATCCCAAGGATTGATCCCAAGGATCGATCCCAAGGATCGATCCCAAGGATCGATCCCAACCATTGATTCCCCCATCACAAAGAGCTAAGGAGGCTTGGGAAGCATCCACGGGATCCGGCAGGGAACGCATCCCGTGAATCGGAGAAAAACGGACCCAAAGCATGGCCTGGACCTCCCCCTGCTCATTCCATACATTTTTCTCCCCATCCCTAAAAACCGAGGAGCTGGTTTGGTCCAGCAGCCGCCCCGAAGGAACAATTCCAGATCCAGCTGCGGAATCGTTCCCTCCCACTTATGGAAATGAGGGAGGGAAGCGGCGCCTAATGAGATGTTTGTGAGGGAAGAGGAATTTTAATTACCGGCTCTTAATTGTCTGCTCGGCCCGTTAATATCCCATTTTCCGGGATTAATGCCATTTGCTCCCTGCCAGCCGGGCTCCTCCTCAACCCGGGGGTGACGCCAACTTTCCCGGGTTTATTTTAGGGAACGCCGCCCTTTTTCCAAAATCCGGGATGACTTTTGGGAAGGCGCTGGAGGGGTTGGAGTGGTTTAACCTCTCTGGCACCGAGCTGGTGGATTTTTGGGAAGAAAAGCTGAATATCCAAGGAAAACTCAACACAAGGATCCTCCAATCCATTTTTCCTGCTTCCCAAAGGCCCATTTTCCTTGGAAGCACGGTGCCGACTCCGGCTGTCACATCCCATCCCCTGGCTGCCGTTAAAGCCGTGCCAAACACTTAGTCCCGCTTAAATAAAAAATCAAATCCCGGCGCAGCTTTCCAGGAGGAAAAGCTCCGGATTCAGCAAAATTCCAGCGCTCCGGATGGGGCCAGCCGGGAATTCTTCACCCTCGGAGCCTTCCCGGGTTAACAAGGAGAGGCAGCGTCATATTCCGACTGTAAATTGTCCTGGAATGTCATAAATAAGGCATGGCCGGAGCCGGGGAGGGAGCAGGAAGGAATTTGCTGCGTTCCCAGGAACAACTGGAGCTGCTGAATTTTTCATGGACAAGATGTCGCAAAGCGCCGCCGGTCGGGGCGCGTTGGCTTCTCGCCGATCCGGAGGTGCCGTCCCTGGAATCTGCAGGAGCGCTCCTGGATTTTTCCAGGGGGGTTTGGACCCCTTCAGATCCCATCTCAAGGGGCAAAACGTCTGCTCTCCTTAAATCCTGGGAATTGCGGGGTGTCCGCTGGTTCAGGGAGTGCTGGGGTCTGATTTCCTCTTCCCTCCTGGTTTTCCCATCCCATCCCAGCCCTGGCTTGGAAAAGGGAGGTGGAGGAATGGGAGGGAATTATGGATAAGCCTCGTTAATCACTGGCTAATTAAAATGAGGAGGTGTTCGTGTTGTCACCGGCTCATGGTGGGGATATTCCAGAGGGGGATGGAGCCGCTGGATCCCAAGAATCCGCTCCTCCGGCTCCATCCCGAGCTCCCGTTCCGCTCGGATCTGCCGCCGTTTCCAAGGACCATCCCCAAAAGAATGAGGATGGGTTGGATTTTGGGGATGTGGAAAGGGGGAAAATCCGTCCTCAGCTGAGGCTGCCCCGCCCTGGGATTTGTCCAAGCTTGGAGAAACCTGGGATAAAGGGAGGAGCTCCTGCCCATGGAACGGGATGAGCGTGAAGGTCCCTTCCAATCCAATTCCAAAATTCCATCGGTTTGGAGTCGGATTTTTGGGAAGCACTGGGGGATGAGAAATCCGGGAATGAGAGCACTGGGCGATCTCTGTGAAGAAATCCTGGATTTCCGTTTTGGAAGGAATTTTTTCCTTTTGGAAGGAATCCAAAGGGGAAGATGTGGAAGGGGCTCCCTGCAGTGCTGGGATTTCTTGGAAGGCTCCATCACTCCAAGGCTTTTCCTTGGGACATTCCCACCCATTTAATTCCCAGGAACCCTTGAGGGATTCCGGCCTCTTGTGCTTCATCCCCGGCCATTCCCATGGAGTGTCCGGCTGCATTTGCGGGCAGAGATCCCCACGGAATGCCGGAAAGGGCTGGAAATGGGATTTTTGTCCAGCATCCCACACTTCCAGGGCCGGAGCAATTCCTGCCTCATCCCTGGGAGATCTTTTGTGATTGGAAGCGCCGAGCTCGTTCCGATGTTCTCCTTTATGGACACAAAACTCCCGATTTCAAAGGACATTTCCTTTATCCTTCCCTCCCCCCTCTCCTCCCCCCGCTTCCCTTTTCCCTTTTTTTTTTTAATCCCCCTCAAACCGCCAGAATTCCCAGCGATTGCCAGCAAAAAATATCCTCTCCTCCCCAGGGTTGCCGTCTAATCAGAGGGATGAATTTCCAGAGGGCTGAATCCGAGCCGGGGGAGGCCTTCCCGGCTTTCTCCGGAAAAATCTCGGATTGAAAAGAGCAAAGGGGAAGCGGAGCGAGGCTGGGAAGGCAACGCTGATAAAAGGGATGACAGAAATTTGGGATGGGCTTCTCCTCCGGAGCCCTTTCGGAAGAGCTCTTCCCGCCCAGCCGTTCCCGTCACCGCCGCTTTGTTCTCCTCGGTCAATCCCGAAAAAAAAAAAAACCCCAGGGAGCCGAGGGAGGTTTGGGAGCGGCGCTGACACCTCGCAGTTGTTCCCTGTCGGGAAGCGAAGGGAAGGGGAGGATGAGGGATGGGATTCGCGCGTCAGCCGCGGCCGAGCAGCGGGGTCCGGACGGCTCCATCTGGATTCCTGCTTGATTTTCCAGAGCCTGGCTTTGTTTTCCCGCTTTTCCCCCTCCCCTCCTCGCATCCTTGGCCGGCTCCTGTGGGGACTCGGCATCTGTTTCCCTCTCCCTCTTCCCTCCTTGTTTTCTGCAACTTCTGGGTTGGTTTTGCTCTGGGTTTGAGCAGGGAAGCTCTTGGAACATTCGGATTTTCCCTTTCCCGTCCCTTCCAGGCCCAGCTGGGGCTCCAGCATCGGCTCTCTGCGGGATCCTCATCCCAGCAGAGCAATAAATCCTGGAGCTCTGTCTTTTCCATGCAGGAAAAGCTCGGGAGCATCCCTGTGGTGTTTTTAGGGACCAAATATCGGGATTGGAAGCCCAGCCAAGCCAGAATTCCCAGGAATAGAGGCGGAAGCTGCTCCCAATGCCAGCTCCGAGTGGTTTTCCAGCACGTGGAGGGAGCAGAGAGGGGAAAAAAATCCTATTTTGGGGTTGGTTTTATTTTGGCCGCCCAGAAGATGGGTTTGGAGAGAGATTTCCTTGGAAAAATGCTTGGATGGACGGGTTTGCTGCGTGGGAGTGGCCGGGGCCACCCCAAACCTGGCTCTCTCGGAAATGAAAAATCCACCAAAAATCAGGGAATGGTTCAAACACCACCAAAAGCCTCGGCTGGACTGGGATGGGGATGGATCCCTTTGACAGGGAGGTGCACCGGGCTGGGAGGGAATAATGTGGGGAAAGGGATGGAAAACACCCGGAATTGCTGCATTGGGAACTCCTGGATCTCCACGGACAGGAGGGAAAATCCAATCTTTGCTCTGGACAGGGATGGGGATGGTTCTGCTTCCCGTGGGAACTCAGGGTCTGGAAGGGAATAATGTGGGGAAAGGGATGGAAAACACCCGGAATTGCTGCATTGGGAACTCCTGGATCCCACGGACCAGAGGAAAAACCCAATTCCCACTGCGGTTGGGCTGGGATGGGGATGGATCCCTTTCACAGGGAAGTGCACGGGTCTGGAAGGGAATAACGCGGGGAAAGGGGCTGGAAAACATCTGGGAATTCCTCTCTCTGAACTCCTGGATCTCCACGGAGAGGAGGGAAAATCCAATCTTTGCTCCAGCTTTTCCCTGGCTCTCTTTAATCTCCCGTTGAGCCGGGGGCAGGCGGGAGCCGCGATCTCAGCCGGAGGCTCCGTGGAAAGGCAGAGCTTTTCCGCACGCACGGAGGCTCCATCCCCATCTCCTTGGGGCGGATCCAAGGATTTGCTCATCCCCCCGCCGGTTTTCCGTGCCTGTTGCTCATCCCGGCCTTCGGAAATGTCAAAAGCCGAGCGAGGGGAATCGGGGCAGACGGAGAGACCTCGGCTGCCCTTCCTCCCTCCCTCCTTCCTCCTCCTCCTCCCGTTCCTGCCTTTTCCATCGGCACAGCCCCGAATCCAAGGGGCCCTCGCGCAGCCTTGGCGATCGCAGGGATTTAATCCCCGCTTTAGGAACAAAAATAAATCCTGGATGGGCAGGGAGAGGCCGGAAAGGCGCCGGCCCCACGGGCAGGGAATGCTGGCCAGGATTTGGGTGAGGAAAAGCAGGATTCCGGGATGCACCATCAAAATTCCCTCACTCCAAGCATCATTTGGGGCTGAAAAGGGATTTAACCTACCCCCAGAAATTCCCCAAATCCCAATTTTTTTCCCCCGTATTTCCTTGTGCAGAGCTGTTCCCGCAGCCCCCCAAAAGCAGCACAAAACGGGATTTTCCGGGTTTTTTCTCCCGGTGTTCAATATTCCAGGCCACGCTGCCCTGCTGCCGCAGCCGGCACGTGTTCCCGGAGCGTGTTCTCCCGCAGGTCGTGCCTGGGATTTATGGCACAAACACCTCCGAGTTGTTTTACAAGGAATGCCGAGCCTCGGATCACCACCCAGGAGGCACAAAAAATATCCTGGGAATTCACCTGCTCCCCTCTCGGGGGGAAATCTCTGATTTCCAGCCTCGTTTCCAAAGCTGCTCCTGTTTCCCAGACTTTTTCCCGGCTGTTTTTCCACCTGGCGTGAGGAGGGATTGAAAAACAAATGAAAAAATTTGGAATTTGGGGTGGATGAGGAGTTTTTTTGGGATGTCCCGGTGTCAGACAGGGAAGGATGCCGAGGAAAGGCCGGGATTTGCCCAGCTCATCAATTCCCAAGAGCGGCGGGAAAGGCAGGAATAAATAAACCAGGAATGCAATTCCCTGCCCTGCTGCCTGCTCCTGATTTCCCAACAAATCCAGGGAAAAGAGGGAGAAAAGGGATGGATGGATCTCCCCAGGCTCCCATTTTTCGCTCTGGCTCGAGGATGGGTTCGGAATCCGGCTGTGAGGAGCTGGAATCACGGATGGGGATGGTTCATCCTCTGGGGAAGCTGTTGGAGCCATTCCCATCGGGAATGGAGAATTTGGGAAGTTTTCTGGAAGCACAGGGCAGGGAATGGGGAGAGACAACGGAGCCCAAGGCAAAGCCAGCAGTTTGGGGGGAAGGAGGGGAATTTGCAGCGGGATTTTGGGAATTCAGGAAGGATCTCCTTCAATCTGGACTTTTTGGGGATCGTTGGGGGCAGCCAAAATCCAAAATCCGGCCAAATCCATCCCCGTGAGGGGACCCACCAGGGCTTTCCCTGGCATTAATCCCTAAAATTCCTGGGAAACAGCGGTTGAATTCCCGCTCCAAACTTCCCTGGAGCTCATCTCTCTTTTCCTGCCCTTTTTTTCCCCAACTTTTCCAGGTTATCTGACCGTCAGCATCGAGCCCCTGCCCCCGGTGGTGGTGGGAGACGCCGTCACCCTGAAATGCAACTTCAAAACCGACGGGAAAATGCGGGAGATCGTCTGGTACCGGGTGAGCTCCGACGCCTCGGGAATGGGAAGGCGGAGCCTCGGGAACAGAAGGTCAAGGCTGGATGAGGCAGGAAAAGCAGACGGAGCTCCGGCTGATGGGAATATCAATTCCAGGGAGGAGGGAGGCGGCCTCGGAAAATGCGGATGGATTCGGGATGGTGGCGAGGGCTCCGGATGGATTTTTCCGGGTGTTTTGGGGTGGATGTCAGCTGGATTTAGGGATGGCTCGGCTGGGACGGGATTTGGAGGTCTCTCTGCCAAGAGCTCAGCGGGTGGGAAATGATGGGAAAAGGGGAGGAATCAGGAAAATCTGGGATATGCGGGATTTGGGGCTCTTCCTGTAGAGCTTTGGAAAAGAAAAGTTTCCCTGTTCCCAAAATCTTTGATAATCCGGGGGGTTGAAAAAGAGGGAAGCTCCTGGTTTTATTTGGGGATGGGGGAATTTGGACCCTGGTTTTACTTGGGAAAGGGGAATTTGGAGGCCAGGATTATTTGGGAAAGGAAGGATTTGGATGTTGCCTTTATTTGGGAAAGGGGAGCCTCATCCCATGGTTTCGTTTGGGAAAGGGGGGATTTGGAGCCCGGTTTTATTTGGGAAAGGAAGGATTTGGATGTTGCCTTTATTTGGGAAAGGGGAGCCTCATCCCATGGTTTCATTTGGGAAAGGGGGGATTTGGAGCCCGGTTTTATTTGGGAAAGGAAGGATTTGGAGGATGGATCATCATTCCCAAGCCTTGATCCAGCCTCAGCTCCACCAATCCTGAGCTTTCTCCAGAGAAATTTGGGATAAGCTGCCAACCACAAACGGCTTTATCCAAGGAAACCTGAGGTTTTCCAGGGAAAACTCCTGGAGGAGGCAAAGACAGCCCTGGGTGGTGCCAGATGGAGCAGCTGGGAATATTTTTCCTTGGATTTCCCATCCTGTCCTGAACACGGAGCTTCCCTGATGCTCCCCTCCATTCCCAGGTTTATAAACAGGGAAAGGATGGATACAAATCCGGCTGTTGGAATGTGCTGAGTGCACAGGAACATTTCCACGGAATCCAGGATGGATTTTCCTATCATTATTCACGGATGGATCCCTAAATTCCGGACAGGGGATTCAGGCAGGGAACAGAACCCCAAACCTGCCCCGAACCCAAAATTCCAGCTTGGGATCGGCTTCGTCTCCCTCTTATTTTAGGCAGGAATTTTTTTTCTGCTGGTGCCGCCATCTCCAGCAGGTTTTCCCTTCCCTTTTCCACTCGGTAATATTGGATTAACCCAATTTCCCGGGAGCTGGGGCTGGATTTGCATAATCCCCCCCGCGAGGAGGGATGCGGGAGCGGCTGCTGCTCCGGAGCCAACGATGCTCCGAGAAACCTCGCAGGGAAAGGGAAGGGCGGAAATATCCCGGCTTTTCTTTTTATCCCCAGAAATCTCCCCTTTCTCCCAGAGTTTTTTACCCCTCCTTCCCTCTTGCTCCTTTCCCAGGGAGCTTCCCGGGTTTTGGGAAGTCGGGATTTCTGTGGAGCGTCTC
The DNA here is from genome assembly GCA_032357785.1 of Periparus ater. Taxonomy (NCBI): domain Eukaryota; kingdom Metazoa; phylum Chordata; class Aves; order Passeriformes; family Paridae; genus Periparus; species Periparus ater. Next base: position 4,662,047 of record CM063628.1, read on the forward strand.
AGGATTTGCCGAATTCCTGATTTTAAGGTTTTTTTTCCTGGTTTTTCTCCCTGTCTTGTCTCACTCCCGGATTTTTGCAGCTTCCCAAAGCTCCAGTGGCAGCTCCGGGGTGTTGGAGGTGACGGATGGATCCGCGAGAGCCGGGGCGGAGCCACTGGAGCTGCGGAGTTTGATTTATTGCGCTTGTAAATGGCGGGAATGTGGCTGGATTGGGGTCACGCCGGGTTCCTCTTTCCCGGGATTTATTGGACAGGAAGCAGAGGGAGCTCCGGGAGTTTGAGGGATCGGAGCTGCTCCAGGGGCAGGGAAAAGGGGAGAGAGGGGAAAAGCCAAGGGAGGCACTTGGGTGGGGAATGGAGTTGGGAATAACCCACGGGATGGGGGTGGGTTATTGATCCAATAACCCATGGGATGGATCCATAACCCACGGGATGGATCCATAACCCTTGGAATTGATCCAATAACCCACAGGATGAATCCATAACCCATGGGATGGATCCATAACCCACGGGATGGATCCATAACCCACAGGATGGATCCATAACCCACGGGATGAATCCATAACCCACGGGATGAATCCATAACCCACGGGGTGGATCCATAACCCACGGGATGGATCCATAACCCACGGGATGGATCCATAACCCTTGGAATTGATCCATAACCCACAGGATGGATCCATAACCCTTGGAATTGATCCATAACCCCTGGGATGAATCCATAACCCACAGGATGGATCCATAACCCTTGGAAAGGATCCATAACCCACGGGATGGATCCATAACCCACAGGATGGATCCATAACCCACAGGATGAATCCATAACCCACAGGATGGATCCATAACCCTTGGAATTGATCCATAACCCCTGGGATGGATCCATAACCCACAGGATGGATCCATAATCCACAGGATGGATCCATAATCCACAGGATGGATCCATAACCCTTGGGATGGATCCATAACCCCTGGGATGAATCCCTAACTCCCGGGTGGGTGATCCCGTCGGGATCCGTGCTCTCCGAGGCTGAGCGGCCTCATCCCAGGAGTGAAACCCCACGGAGAAGCCCCAAACTGCAGCCGCATCCGCAATTCCAGCAATTCCCCTGGATCCCCCAGGACAGGGACAACCCTTTCCTCCCGGCGGGAAACCCCTGAGCCGCCGGAACGCCGCCAGTTCCAGCATTCCTGCTGGAATTTTTTTCCCGGAATAAACAGGAACACATCCCAAGAGTGGAGGCGTTAATTAACATCCAGCAATCCCAACACCTCCGGAAGGTGCGATGTTCCCGGGAACAGGTGCGAACGCGGATCCAAGCCTGGAGAGCTCCCAAAGAAGCCTCGGCAGGAGACGGGGGGTGGCGGAATCCGCTCGGAATGAGGCCGGGAACAGCCGGGAGCTGCTCCTCAATTCCCGGGAGCTTTCCACGATAATGGGTTTTCCCTGATTCTCCAGGGAACGGGGAGGAAAAAACCTGGAATTTTCCAGGATGAGGAGTTTTTCCCACTGGTTGTGATTCTCCAGGGAATGGGCAGGAAAAAGTGAAACCAGGAGTTTTCCAGGATAAGGAGTTTTTTCAGGGAATGGACAGGAGAAACCTAAATCCAGAATATTCCAGGATAACGAGCTCTTCCCGATGGTTCTGACATGGACACTGTGCCCCCCCCCCCAAACACCCGGAGTGCTCCAGGGAATTTTCCCTCTTTCCAGAGCAATTTCCATTTGCTTGGAGAAAGGGAACCCATTGATCCATCCTCGGGGCACGGAGCCTGGATTGGATCCCAATTCCAACCCCTTCATCCCGCATCCATCACTTCCCAACGATTTTGGATCCTTTGGGCATCCTGACGGGAGGCTGCGGAGCTTTTAATGGATTTTGGGAACAGCAAAAGTTCATTTGAAGGGATTTTGGGATTTGTTGGGGTCACTGTGGAAGGGAGGGCGGCAGGCGGGAGCTCCCTCTGGAATTTTGTCGGGAACGGGGTTTTTCCTGGGCTTTATGAATAATGCAGGAAGTGGCGCCTGGAATGTGCTCCTGTGCCCCTTCTCCCAAAATTCCTGGATGTGGAGACATCCCCTGGCACAGGAACCATGGGATGCTGCTCGGTTATCCTCCTTTTTTGATTCCCAGCAGGAAGCATTGGCTTGCAAATCCCTACGGAGCTTCTCTTCCCAAAAAATTCCCCCGGGCATGGATAAGAGGCTGGAATTAGGGCTGATTTGGGATGGAGGAGGGATCCAAATCCAAAGAAAAACAAGGAAAAACCCTTGGAAACTTCCCTGGAAACTTCCCGAGGCCAGAGATTTACAACTCCCACCATTTATCCCTCTTTTCTTTATCCCACATCCCTGCCAGGGTGGAATTTCTTTCCCATAAAAGCCTCAGACTGGGAAAATAAATTGGAAGAGATTTTTTAGTGGCCGATTTTTTTTCCCCCCTCCTTTTCCGCCATAAAAAAGCAGGAAAAGGGAAAATCAGGAATAACAGCGGAATTTTGGCCAAGTGTTGGGTGGGGATTTGGGGGTTTGGCCTCAGGAAATTCTAAATTTGAGGATTAAATCCCAAAATCTTCTGCTGCTGGTTTTGGTTTATTTAAAAAAAAAAATGGGAATTTTCACTCTCTTCTGGGAGCCAGTTTAGCCCCAAAATTCCCATTTTGCTCCTTATTTTTCCACTAAAACTCCTCCTCCAAACAGGGAAGATCAATCCAGAGATGCTGGGAGGCACAGGGAATAAACAAGTCCTAGAAAAAGCCATTTTGCATTTTAAAACAACAATTCCCAGCTAGAAAATGGAAAAACAGGATGGAAAACGTGGATTTCATCTCAGCAGGGGCTTCATAAATCCAGAAATTCTGAGCTGAAAGATGCTGGGATTCTGTGGATAAAGATGGAAACCGTGAAATAATAAAAATTTTAAAATTTAAAAACATGAAAATAAAATTGTAATGGAAGCATTTAAATGCACCATGTTAAGATATTAAATAAATGAATTTAATATTCAATAATTAAATTGTATTCTTATTAATTAATCGCATTAAATACATTAAAATGTATTAAATATTTAATCGAGATTAAAATTCCAACAACTTTATTCAAACCTAAATAAATATCCAAATACAAAAGTAAAAATGATACTAAAATGCCAAACAGATCGATCCAGATCGAAATAAATATACTCAAAATTAATCAAATCAATTAAAATCTCAATTTATTCAAATCCTCCCAATAAAAACCCTTCGAAATATTCCAAAACGGGCTCAAAATTCCCAAATTTGGGACACTGGGGTTGCTTCTCGCAGGTCACTGACGGCGGCACCATCAAGCAGAAGATCTTCACCTTCGATGCCATGTTTTCCACCAACTTTTCCCAGATGGAAAACTACCGGAAGCGGGAAGACCTCGTTTACCAATCCACTGTGCGGTGAGTCCTTTTTCCCTATTAATGCAAATTTTTAGGATTTTTTTTCCGTATTTTTGGCCCCATTGAAAAGATTCCAGCAGAACCCGCCTCTATCCAAGGGGTTTTCCCGTTTTCCTGATGATTCTCAGGGAAAAGGTGGGAAAAATGGGGATTTTTAGAGGTGGGAATGGGGAGAAAAATCCAAAGCTTGGGAAAATCGGGAGAAACAGATCCATATTTATCTGTAAAACAGGCACGGGAGCATCTCCTTGCTTTTATTCCAAGCAGGAATCACTTCCAGAATTCCAGGTTTATTCCTGATTCCACACCTGCTCTAAAACTGGCACTGGAGCTTGGAGAAAAGGTCAGGAGAGGCTTCATCCAGGGGGAAAAAAAAAACCTGGGATGAAATTTTCCTTCCTCCCGGTTTCTTTCCATCCTCGTTTCCTTGGGAAAGGAGAATTTCCTGATCGGATTTTCCCAGCGGGAAACAATTCCGAGGAAAAGCTTCCCTTGGCTCCAGCGTGTTTTCCTCCCTTTCTCCACACCTTGTAGAACGAATGGAATTTGGGAGCAGAAAATTCCCCAGCGCCAGGCGCGCGAGAGCCTCGGGAATCTTTGGGAAATCGGGCGTGGAGCCGGGAGATGTCGGCAGGGAAAGGGTTTTCAAGCCATGACATTTTTTTTTCCAAGGAAAAGAGGATCTGGCCTGAGGAGATCATTCCCAGAGCCGGCTTCCCAGGGATTGGTTTTTTTGGGAAGGTCCTGCCGGATTCGGGGCTCTCCCGATGAACTGGGGCAAGCCCGTGAAGGGTTTGGGGATGGATGAAGCGTTTCCCACTCCAGGCTTTTGTTCCTGTTCATTCTCCTTCCGTTCTCCATCTGTTTATTCCCTCTTTTTTTTGGGGGAATCTTTGCCATGGTTCGGGCACAGCTGGAGCTTTATCCCGGGAGGAGCCGTCCTTATCAGCGTTATCCCGATCCTTTTTCAGCGTTATCCTGGTCCTTATCAGCGTTATCCCAATCCTTTTTCAGAGTTATCCTGGTCCTTATCAGCGATATCCCTGTCCTTGGTCCTTACCGGCGTTATCCCGCTTTCTTATCAGCCTTATCCCAGTCCTTGGTCCTTATCAGAGTTTTCCAAGTGGAGCTGGTGTTATCAGCGTTATCCCGATCCTTATCAGGGGTTTCCAAATTCCTTATCAGCGTTATCCCGCTCCTTATCAGCTCCTTATCAGCGTTATCCCAATTCCTTATCAGCGCTATCCCAATTCCTTATCAGCATTATGCCAATTCCTTATCAGCGTTTTCCCAATTCCTTATCAGCGTTATCCCAATTCCTTATCAGTGTTATCCCAGTCCTTATCAGCTCCTTATCAGCCTTATCCCAATTCTTTATCAGCCTTATCCCAATTCTTTATCAGCCTTATCCCAATTCCTTATCAGTGTTTTCCCAGTTCCTTATCAGTGTTTTCCCAATTCTTTATCAGCGTTATCCCACTCTTTATCAGCCTTACCCAATTCCTTATCAGCGTTATCCCAATTCCTTATCAGCATTTTCCCGGTTCCTTATCAGCGTTACCCCAATTCTTTATCAGCGTCATCCTGGTCCTTATCAGCGTTTTCCCGCTTCACTGGGAATTTGGGATTTGCTGCTTTTCTCCCCATTTTTGCTGTGCTGGGGCGGCCCGGCAGGGCCAGTGCCGAGGTTTTCCAAGGTTTTCCAAGGTTTTCCAAGGTTTTCCATGGGCGGGTGAATTCCATGGCCATGGATTTGTGCTCCCATCCGCGTCTCCTTCCAAGAACAAAATTCCTTCCCCTCGGAGGAGCCGTCAGTGCCGGGGAATTCAGGCTGCTAAAACATTTCCGAGCTCCTCCTGCAGCTTTTGGAATTATTAAGAGTTTATTGAGAGTTTATTGATCCCTGTCTGGGTGAAGAATCCCGCGGTCACCTGAGGAGCTTCTGCTCTTCCCGGGGAATGTGGGGAGCCAAATTCCCTGGATTCAATCCCATCAACCTCTCACAGCTCCACGGGCTGGAGCCAACTCGGGAATTCCCTCCCTGGCAATTCCCGTTGGATTGAGCTTTGTGGTGGCCAGTAAGGGTCATGGGGATGTCTTTGGATCTCCTGGGAATGGGGTGGAGAAAGAAAATTAAAAAAAAAAAAAAAGGAAATAAAAAAAAAAATGAGAGGAAAGCCAAAAACAGAAAGGGAAAAAAAAAGGAAAACAGGGAAAAATTGTAGAAAAAGAAAAAATATATTAAAAAGGCAAAAAATGGAGAAAAAAGACAAAAAATGGAGGGGGGAAAAGCCAAAAAATGGAAAAGCCAAAAAAAAGCTAAAAAATTAAGAGAAAAGCCAAGAAATGCAAAGAGAAAAGCAAAAAAAAAAAAAGAAAAGAAATTCTAAAAATACCCCTAAAAAGGATGAAAGCACCAAAAAGCCTGGAAAAGCCCCAAATCCATCGTTTTACCAAGCATAAAACGGGATGGGGATGGGGTGAGCGCTGTCCCTCCTCCGCAGCCTTCCCGAGGTCCGGATTTCGGACAACGGTCCCTACGAGTGCCACGTGGGGATCTACGACCGAGCCACGCGCGAGAAGGTGGTGCTGGCCTCCGGGAACGTCTTCCTGAACGTGATGGGTGAGCGCCGGATCGGGATCCGGGGAAAACCACGGCGGGGTCTCGGAGAGCGGGAACAGAAGGGATTGGGATATTGGGATATTGGGATATTGGGATATTGGGATATTGGGATATTGGGATATTGGGATATTGGGATATTGGGATATTGGGATTGGTCTGGCATCCTCAGGGGTAGGAATGGGATGGGGATGGGAATATGGGATGGGGATATGGGATGGGAATGGGGATATGGGATGGGGATATGGGATGGGGATATGGGATGAGGGTGAGGATGGTGTGGGAAAAGGGATGAGGATGACCATGGATATGACGATGGGGATGGGGATGTGGATAGAGGAGAGGAGGAGGAGGAGGAGGAGGACGAGGAAGAGGAGGAAGAGGAGGAGGAGGAGGATGCCCATGGGGATGAATTTGGGGATGAGGACAGGACAAGGTCAGGGACAGGAATTAGGGCAGGGAATGGATTGAAGGTGGGGACAGGGATGGGAGCAAAGATGGGCATGGGAATGGAACAAGGATGAGGATGGAGGTGAGGATGGAGATGAGGATGAGGATGAAGGATGAAGATGAAGGATGAGGATGGGATGGGGGTTGTTGAGGACTCCATCCTGACCTCCCAGCTCTGCCCTCTCAGCTCCCCCGACGTCCATCTCGGTGCTGGCCGCGGACACCCCGGCACCCTTCAGCCGCTACCAGGCGCAGAACTTCACCCTGGTGTGCGTGGTGTCCGGCGGGAAGCCCGCGCCGCTGGTGAGCTCCGGGCGGGACCACCCCTCCCTCCATGGACATGGAATAACCAAACCCCATCCTCCGTAAAACTGACACGTGGAATAACCAAACCCCATCCTCTGTAAAACCAACACATGGAATAACCAAACCCTGACACATGGAATAACCAAACCCCATCCTCCGTAAAACTGACACGTGGAATAACCAAACCTCATCCTCCATAAAACCGACACATGGAATAACCAAACCCCGACACATGGAATAACCAAACCCCACCCTCCGTAAAACCGACACATGGAATAACCAAACCCCATCCTCCCTAAAACCGACACATGGAATAACCAAACCCCACCCTCCATAAAACCCACCGGATCCGTGTGCCGCTCCCCGAATCCCATCTCTCCACGGAGAGACGGCGGGAGGGAATTCCATCCAAAGGGATGCTGGGGACGCCCCCGCCGCACTCACCATCCCCTTTGTCCCCTCCAGGTGTACTTCAAGCGGGACGGGGAGCCCATCGAGGCCACCCCGCTGCCGGAGCCGCCGGCCGGCGCCAGCAGCTGGGCCCCCCGCAACCTCCTGCACCGCGACCTGGATGACACCAAGCTGCCGAAATCCCTGGCGGCCGACGGCGAGCCGGGAATGGGAAACCCCTTCCCCACGGCGGATCCGCCGCGGGGGCTGGCGGCCGAGCGGGATTCGGTGACGGAGAGCATTCCCGAGACGGTGGTGAGCCGGGAATTCCCGCGCTGGGTGCACATGGCGGAGCCCATCTATTACTTCCGGCACACGCACGCGCCCGTCAGCGACGGCACCGTCGAGGCCCGCGCCACCCTCACGTGGACCCTGAACCCCCAAATCGACAACGAGGCTCTGTTCAGCTGCGAGGTCAAGCACCCGGCGCTCTCCATGCCCATGCAGTCCGAGGTCACGCTCGGTAAGACGATGGATTTGGGGCTTTTCCAGTCTTTTTGGTGCTTTTGGCCGTTTTGGGGGGATTTTTGGAAATTTTTTTTTTTTTTTTTGGCTTTTCTCCTTGCATTTCTTGGCTTTTCTCTTAATTTTTTAGCTTTTTTTTCCTCCATTTTTTGGCTTTTTCCCCCTCCATTTTTTGCCTTTTTCCCCCTCCATTTTTTTGCCTTTTTTCTTCATTTTTTGCCTTTTTAATATTTTTTTTTTTTTCCCCACAATTTTCCCCTGTTTTCCTTTTTTTTCCCTTTCTGTTTTTGGCTTTTCTCTCCATTTTTTGGATTTTCTTTCTTTTTTTTAAATTTTTCTTTCTCCACCCCAGTCCCAGGAGATCCAAAGACATCCCCTGACCCTTACTGGCCACCACAAAGCTCAATCCAACGGGAATTGCCAGGGAGGGAATTCCCGAGTTGGCTCCAGCCCGTGGAGCTGTGAGAGGTTGATGGGATTGAATCCAGGGAATTTGGCTCCCCACATTCCCCGGGAAGAGCAGAAGCTCCTCAGGTGACCGCGGGATCCATGGATCCTTCACCATCTCCTGCCGAGGGCTCCCCTCCCCTCTCCTGGCTCCCGCTGGAAGAGGCTGAGCTCTCCACGGGGTTTTCCAGCCTCGGGACATCCCTCTGGAAACGCTCCCGGGCCAGGTGGAGCAGCCTGGGCTCTGCTCCCGGCCAAGTGGAGCACTTGGCTCCTCACCATCTCCTGGAGAGCTTCTCCTTGGCTTCCCGACGTCTTCACATTTCATCTCTTCCCCAGCATCCAAAACCGATGGAAATCCTGCACTTCCCCACTTCCTGGAGCTCTTCGGGTTTAGATCCAAGGCCAAGACCTCGTGGCTTTGCTGCTCTCACCCAGGAGGTCCAAGACCTGGACTGGCAAAGCTCAGCCCACATTGTCGGCTGTCCCCAAACCCAGGGATTTCATCATCCCTGGAAGGAGCTCCTTGGGTGCCCATCCACTCCCGGTTTTTGGGCACCATCCCAGCAGATCCCCGTTAACCCCTTCCCTACATCCGCAGTAGAAACACACGCTATAAAGAGATATAAAATATACATTTCCCAATAAAAGAGAAGATATTCCCGATAAAAGCTGCGTTAAACCCAACACCAACACAAAAGCTGCCTTCTGTCCTCAACCAGGGCGTGGTGGGATCATCTTCAGGGCATCCCACCCGGTCCTGCTCCAGAGGGGCACATCCTGCATGGAAAGGGCCATCCATGGACGGTGGGGTGTCCAGGCAGGGATGGCCATTCCAAGGGCTTCCAGTGTCCTCCACCAGAGCCTTCTGGTGGCTCTTTGTCCCTCCATGTTCTGCTGGGGTCATGTCCAGGTCCATTTTTGTCCCATCCAGGAAAAAGTTTGGCTGGACAAAGGTGACCCAGCCAAAGAACATTTCCTCTCCTCCTTCCATGAAAGTCCAGGAAGCTCCTGGGATGTCCCGTCCCACTTCTGGTCCAGCAGGGACATCCACACAACGCAGGAGCAGATCCTGTGTGGTGTCCCTCCATAACGATGGAGGAGAATCCCCAGCCTGGAAAAGCGATTCCCGATTTTTCCCGTGCTGTCCATGGGATTTTGTGCCAGCCAGGCTTTGGGGTTGTCTCCTGTGCTAACGGCACGCGAGTGAGACTCCCCAAAGACCACATTTTTTGGGAATGCTCCTCTGAGGTGTCCATCTCCGTGGCTTCAAACCATCCTGATCCTCCTTGGCCATTTTTTCAGAGCGGAGAAGGGCTTGGTTGGGAAATAACTCCTTCCCATCAATCCATCCCATCCCAGCCATCCATCAGCCTCACGCTTTTCCCGCACTCCCGCCTGGGGGGTCCTTCCCTCCGTGTCCATCCATCATTCCGGTCTCACTCAGCCCGGCCATCAATCACGGAGCCGTCGCCCCTGGCCGGGATCATCCATCAAAGCCTCGTTAACCCCTCCAAGGGCAGCCCCGGCGCCGGGAATGTCGCGTGGCGCTGACGGCTCTTCCCGTCCCCTTCCCGTGCAGTTGCTCCCAAGGGTCCGAAGATCACCATGACCCCGACGAGGGCGCGCGTGGGGGACACCGTGAGGATCCTGGTGCAGGGATTCCAGGTCAGCATTCCCACGGCTGCCGAGGACAACGGACAGCCTCGATCCGAGGATTTATGGGCTTGGCGTGGTGGCATCACAGTCCCTACGTTGGGATGGGTTCTGGAGTTGTGGCTGTTCCAGCCTGGAAATGTCCAAGGACAGGCTGGGTGGGGCTTGGAGAGCTCTGGGACAGAGGGAGGAGTCGCTGCCCGTGGCAGGGGGTGGGGATGGGAGGAGCTCAAAGGTCCCTTCTAACCCAAACTCAAACCTAAACCCAGACTCAGACCCAGACCATGTTCAAATCCAAACTCAAACTCAAATCCAGACTCAGACCCAGACCTGAACCCAGACCCAAACTCAGGCTCAGATTCCTTACCTAAACCCAAATCAAAACTGAAACCTGAACCCAAAGCCAGACCCAGGTCCAAACTCAAGCTCAGACTCAAACCTAAAACCAAACTCAAACCCAAACCCAAAAGCAGACCCAAACCCAAACTCAGACCCAAACGCAAACTCAAACCCAAACCCAAACTCAGAACCAAACGCAAACTCAAACCCAAACCCAAACTCAGAACCAAACCCAAACTCAGAACCAAACGCAAACTCAGAACCAAACGCAAACTCAAACCCAAAAGGAGACCCAAACCCAGACCCGAACCCAAATCTAGACCCAAACCAAAACCCAATCCCAAATCTAAACCCAGCCCCAAGCCGGATTTGATGATCTCAACTCCAGGTTTACTCATCCCCTCTCACCCCCGCAGAACGAGGTGTTCCCGGAGCCGCTGTTCACCTGGACGCGGGTGGGGAGCCGGCTCCTGGACGGCAGCGCCGAGCATGACGGGAAGGAGCTGGTGCTGGAGCGGGTCCCGGCCGAGCTCAACGGCTCCATGTACCGCTGCACCGCCCAGAACCCGCTGGGCTCCACCGACACCCACACGCGCCTCATCGTCTTCGGTACGGCCCCGGCGCGGCCTCGCCCTGCCCTCTGAGGGTCCTCACCCGGCTCCTCCCCGCCTAAAATTGTCTCTCTGCTGTTTGTTTCCCGTTAGAAAACCCGAATATTCCCAGAGGACCGGAAGACTCCAACGGTGAGCGGTGCTGGTGGCACTGGGATTTCCATGGAAGTGCTCGGGAGGGGCAGGGTGGGGCTGGCCTTGGCACAGACCCTGGGCCACCTCTCCTTGTCTTACTCCAAACCCTCACCCATCCCTCCTCGCCTCATTCCAAACCCTTGTCCGTCTCTCCTTGCCTCACTCCAGGCCCTTTCCCATCTCTCCTTGCCCTATTCCCAGCCCTTTCCCATCTCCTTTCCCCATTCCCAGCCCTTTCCCATCTCCTTTCTTCATTCCCAGCCCTTTCCCATCTCCTTTCCTCATTCCCAGCCCTTTCCCATCTCTCCTTTCCTCATTCCCAGCCCTTTCCTATCTCCTTGCCCCATTCCCAGCCCTCCCCGGTGTCCTCAGGAATATCCTCTCACCAAAAGGGGCCCTGCAGACCCTCCCACCCCATCCCTCATCTCCCCCCGAGCCCACCAGGGGAAGTTTGGGGAGGGATTGGTGCCCCCGTCCTGCTCTGAACCCCAAACACCCCAGGGACGCGGCTCTGGGAGCTCCTGATCCCTTTTCCCTCCTCTCCAGGTTCGCTTCCCGGCCACCGCGGCTTCAGACTGGTTTTGGCGCTCACCCTGACAGTGATCCTGGAGCTCACGTGAAGCTTCGCCGCCTCTTCCTTCTCCTCTTCCTCCTCCTCCACCTCCGTCCGGCTCCTCTCGGCATTCCCACCTCCAGCCATCCCACTCTGGTTTTTTTTTCTATACTCTCGACAGTCTCGGTCTCTTTCCGTGTCTTGGCTTCCTCAGATGATTGAATTAAAGGGAAAAAGGAAAACCTCTTCTGGGAGAAGGTTGTAATTCGTGTTTTACCCATTCCCAGCACCGTGGTGGAGTTCCCAGCTCCATTCTGGGGTTCCCGGTTGTGTCTCGGGGTTCCCAGTTCCATCTCGGGGTTCCCAGGTCCATTTCAGGGTTCCCAGGTCCATTTTGAGGTTCCCAGCTCCATCTCGGGGTTCCCAGCTCCATCTCAGGGTTCCCAGCTCTGTCTCGGGGTTCCCAGACCCATCTTGGGGTTCCCAGCTCCTTCCTGGGGATCCCAGCTCCATTCTGGGGTTCCCAGTTGTGTCTAGAGGTTCCCAGTTCCATCTCAGGGTTTCCAGGTCCATCTCAGGGTTCCCAGGTCCATTTTGGGGTTCCCAGCTCTGTCTCAGGGTTCCCAGTTCCTTTTTGGAGGCTCCCAGTTGTGCCTTGGGGTTCTCAGCTTTGTCTCGGAGTTCCCAGCTCCATCTCGAGGTTCCCAAATGTGTTTTGAGGTTCCCAGCTCCATCTTGGGGTTCCCAGATCCTTCTTGGGAATCCCAGCAACATCTTGGTGTTCCCAGATCTGTCTTAGAATTCCCAGCTCCATCTTGGAATTCCCAGTTCCATCTCGGAGTTCCCAGTTCCATCTCGGGGTTCCCAGCTCCATCTCGGGGTTCCCAACTCCATCTCAGGGTTCCAAATTCCATCTTGGGGTTCCAAATTCCATCTTGGGGTTCCCAATTCCATCTCGGGGTTCCAAATTCCATCTCGGGGTTTCCAGCTCCATCTCGAGGTTCTCAGCTCCATCTCAGAGTTCCCAGCTCCATCCTGGGGGTTTTTCCAGCTCTTGGAAAGGGGGGGAGCAGGAGGATTTGAGCATTCAAGGACCAAACTTCCCCTGGAAAAACCCAAGCGCAGCATTCCCACCTCCCCGAGACCCTCCAGGCCTCGTCTCCGCGGCTCGAGGACCCTCGAGCGTCCCCAGGCCTCCCGAGGAGCCGGAAAATCGTGGATCACTGGGTTTATCCGGTGGGATTCCGGAGTCGGGGAGCTGAGGAATGACAAGTGACAGGCGGCTCCCGACCCCAAATGTCAGCGCTCACACTTGAGCGGGCCCCGCTGTCCCCATGGAAACGGGCTGGATCCCCCATCCCGGGATGGCCTCGATCCCGCCGCTCGACGCCTCCTGGAAAAATCCAAATGGGTTTTTTTTTTGGCCTCCATCCTGGATTTCCTGGCTGGTTGTGGAGCATCCGGCGGTGGGATCTCCCGGAGGGGAAAGGATCCCGACGATGGGACGATGCCAAGCGTGAAAAATGGGGGGAAACGGGGTTAAAATAGAGGAAAATGGCATTTAAATAGTGAAAAAGGGGGGGAAATGGGGTTAAAATAGAGGAAATTACATTTAAATAGTGAAAAAGGGGGGGAAATGGGGTTAAAATAGAGGAAAATGGCATTTAAATAGTGAAAAATGGGAGGAAACGGGGTTAAAATAGAGGAAAATGGCATTTAAATAGTGAAAAAGGGGGGAAATGGGGTTAAAATAGAGGAAAATGGCATTTAAATAGTGAAAAATGGGAGGAAATGGGGTTAAAATAGAGGAAAATTGCATTTAAATAGTGAAAAATGGGGGAGAATGGGGTAAAAATAGAGGAAAATGGCATTTAAATAGTGAAAAAGGGGGGGAAATGGGGTTAAAATAGGGGGAAACGGGGTTAAAATAGAGGGAAACGGGGTTAAAATAGGGGAAAACGGGGAAAAACATGAAAATATGTGGGGAAACAGGGTTAAACAGGGATAAACGGGGTTAAAATGGAGAAAAAACGGGAGTAAAATAGGGAAAAACTGGGGAAATGGGGTTAAAATAGGGATAAATGGGGGGGAAACTGGGTTAAAATGGGGATAAACAGAGGAAACGGTGTTAAAATAGGGGTAAACGGGGAAAACGGGGTTAAAATGGAGAAAAACGGGAGTAAAATAGGGAAAAACGGGGTAAATGCGGTTAAAATAGGGGGAAACGGGGTTAAAATAGGGGGAAACGCATGAAAACGGTGATAAAATAGCGAGAAATGGGAAAAAACTGGGAGAAATGGGAGTAAAATAGGGAAAAAGGGGGGAAAAGGTAAAAATAGTGAGAAATGGGGAAAACGGGGAAAATGATTAATTATTATTAAGTGGATTCCAGCCCTTCCCGGCTCCGTTGCGAACCTCGCTGCTTTCCCAGCCTCGGAGGAGCCGAGCGAAGCCACCAGAGCTCCTTCCCACCCAAAAATCCCGGAATTCCGTGCTTTGGATTGGGAGCCATGGGATGGGGACGGGCTGGGAGGATCAGCAGCTTCCACCCCGAAAATATTCTGGTTTTTTGTTTTTTTCTTTTAGTGGAAACGCCGTTTCTTCAGGAATTCTCCCTGCCTCAGTTTCCCCGGATTCCCATGGGTTCCTCATGGATCGGAGCCGCTCCGGGGGCTTCATCCCGCCAGGATTTCTCGCCTGGAAAAAAAAAAAAAACAAACCCGAACGTTTCCAGGCGCCGGAAGCTCCATTTAAATGCAAATGTGGAGGGTTTAGCCCAGAACCGTGGAAAATGAGGAGCATTCCCGGAGCTGTGGAAACCAGGAGCGATTCCAGCGGGCGGGATCCACCCCGGGCAGCTCCGGGATGTCCCCATCCAGCAGCTGGGACTCCGGGTTGGCTGGGTCTGAATCCCAAACCCACCCCAATTCGGGATTCTCCGGGAAAAAAGAAAAAAAAAACACCCTTGGAAAATCCCTTTTCTCAGGGATTCTGGCCTGGATGGATCAGCCAAAGGTTGGGGATCTTCCAGTCACAGAGTGAGGGGATTTGGGAGTTTCTCCTCATTTTTGAGGGGGGCAGAGCTGCTGCCCGATTTCCTGAATTCCTCCCAAAACCGGGGACACGATTCCATCCCAGAATCCCAGAATGAATCCCACCAAAGGGAACCACCCGCGCTGCTCTGGATCCCTCTTCACCTCCTGCCCCTTCCTCATCCTCTCCCTGCGGGGGGAGCCGGCTGAACCCCCCTTTCCCCCCCCTTTTTTTCCCCTTTTCCCCCCATTTTCCGCTCCTTTTCCCCTCATTTCCCCACATTCCCCCCTTTTTCCCCCTATTCCCCCCCTTTTGCCCCCATTTTCCACCCCTTTTCCCCCTTTTCCCCCTTTTTCCCGATTTTGCCCCCATTTTCTCCCTTTCCCCCCTCCATTTTCCCCCTTTTTCCCCCTTTTCCCCCCTTTTTTCCCCTTTTCCCCCATTTTCCCCCCATTTTCCCCCCATTTTCCCCCTTTCGCCCCTTGTTTTCCCCCATTTTCTCCCCCTTTTCCCACCCCTTTTATTCCCCCCCTTTTCCACTCCTTTTCCCCCCATTTTCTCCCCTTTTTTTTCCCCCTTTCCCCCCCTTTTTTCCCCTCTCCTTTCCCCCATCCCCGATCCCGCTGTCAGTGAATAATGCAGGAGGAGGCTGGCGGGGGAAGGAGAGGCTCAGGTTGTTCCATTATTGATGAGAGCTGACAGATCCGCTCCTGACAACCTTCCGAGGAGATCTGATTAGCTCTGGGAAAAAATAAAAAATAATAAAAAAAATATATAAAAAAATATAAAAATAAAAATAAAACTAAAACCACCGCAGCGCCTCGGCTGACGGCGGCTCCCAAAGGAGCGGCGTTCTCGGTGTTCCCGAATTCCCGGGGAACTTGGGAAAAAGGTGTTTTTTAGGGGATTTGGGAGAGGTAATTACGCTCAATTAGAGTCACAAGCTCCGAGACGTCAGCGCTCACCCCGCAGGCAGCGATAAACGGGGATTTTTCCAGAGGGATCCATGGATTCTTTGGGATGGCGGGAGCAGGGAAGGCTCCAGCCCTGCCAGAAAATCAGCGGGAGCTTCGCTCGGTGCCTCCCCCGCCTTGCCATGAATAATTCATCCTCCTCCTCCTCCCCGGGATCTTTGGAGATCCAGGAAGAAATCCCGGAGAAGGGCGCGGGAGGTCGCGGCTGCCAGACCCGAGCCCAATTAACCGATCCCAATTAACACGCGGCCCTCTTCCCTCAGCTCCGGCCTCGCCCGCCTTTCCAGGCAGGAGAAATTCCCCTTTTCCCAAGGTTTTTGGCCAAAGCGAGGGGCCCAGGGATGGATTTTGGGGCTCTGTCCTCAGCAGGATGAGGGGAGAGGCTGGGTGGGCTTGGCTGGGGCTGCTTTGGATGCTCCAAAATCCGGCTTTTAATGGGAAAATCTGAATCGCCCCAAACCCTTCCCCACACCAGGGGACAACATCCCAAAATTCCGCCTGGAGCCGGTGCTGGATCCCATCAGGGATGGGCACAGGGATCCCAGCCGCGCCCGGGGGCCTCATTCCCGTGCTCCCATCCCATCCTTTCCAGGGATACCCAAACCACTTTGGGATCCTCCAGTTGAGAGCAGCCCTGGAGGGTTCTGGGGGAGCCATCCCCTCCCGCACGGGAATTCCCGGGAATTCCAACACCCCGGCCCGAGCCTCAGCACCTCCGGGATGGTGGAGAACCTGCCCCGAGGGGGCTCGGGGGTTCCTCCCCACCCCAAAACCCCAGGGCGCGGCTGGCAGGGATGGGCAGCTCCGTTGGGATGAGGTTTGGGAAACTGAGGACACCGGGAATGGATTCCTGAGCTCCCAGGAATTTTTCTGGGATGTTCCCAATGGGGAGAAGGACCTGGATTGGGATCCCTTGGAATTCCCTGGGAAGCGGCGCCATTCCCCAGGCTCCCGCCTTTTCCCCGCCCCAGTCACGGCCTAAATTTTGTTGTCTCGGGGACAAGAATTCCCTGAAATCTTTGGAATTCAGCCCAGCGCCTTTCCAGGGGGAAAAGCGCCTCAGTTTCCCCGCGGTGACTCCACCGCATCCCTCAGGAATGACAACTCCCATCCCGAATTTCTCCCTCCTTTTTATTCCTTCCTTCCCTCACCCCTCTCCTCTCTCCCACAGCCGAACTCCAGCCTGGATTTCCTCCCCATCCAGGATTTTTTTTTTCCCCCCTTTTCCCGACTCCCCCGGCTCCTTTTCCACCCGCTCCTCATTCCAGGGCGGCCCCCGAGGGACCCCCACAAGCTCCGGGGCTCTTTCCCGTCAGCCCTCGTTAGGCAGCGCGCGGCGAACGAGGCCCGCTGAATTAATTAATCGCTGAGTGAATTAATCACCCCATCAAGCCGCCGACTTCGTCACCCCGGCCGCGCCGCGGAGCAGCTGCTCGGCGCTCCCGGCTGCTGCTCCCTCCCTTTTCCGGGAGCACCGAGGGATCGGGAGATTTTGTTGAGAAAAACAACTTTTTTTTTATTATTTTTTTCCTTTTTTTTCCCCCTCTCTCTCGACGCTTTTTAAAACCCCTCAAAAGAGAAGCGGCTGCTCGGGGATGTTTTTCCTGCTTTTCCGCTCTCTCCCGAGCCTCCCTCTGAGTTTCCCAGGCCAACAGAGGCTGCACCTTTCCCTGGAGCCCGGCCCATCCCAAACATCGGCGGCTCCTCCTGCCAAGCTCTCAAAGTCACCTTGTCCCGACCCGCCGAGCTCTCCCGGCAAATCATTAATCGGCTCCTCGGCATTCCCGCATGGAAAAATGTCCCAGCGGCTGCCCCCGGGCTGGCACTCGGACATGCAGCTCCCCGGGAAGCTGCTCCTGTCGGCGGCCGCGCTGCTGCTCCTCTCCCTGGCCTTCAGGTTTTACAGGAACCGCTCTTCTCCTCCCCCGGGAAAAATCCCGCCGGGAGAGCAGCGGGAAAAACGGGATGGGGATGGGGGCGTGAGGAGGAGGAGGAGGAAGGATGGAGGGGATGGGTTTGGGGATGGCCTCGGGGTGCGGCACGCGGCTCGCTGGGGGGAGCGGAGTTTTCCAGGGAGGGAGGAGGAGGAGGAGGAAGGAGAGGAGGAGGGTTGGGAGCTGGGGTTGATTCCCAGGAAAGCCCCGCGAGGTCCGGCCGGGATGGGGAGGGAGCTGGGAAGGGAACTGGGATGGGATTTGGGAGGTAAATCAGGAAGAGAAGCAGGGGTTGAGCTGGGGGGTGATCCCGGGAGAGGGATGGGAAGGGAGATGGGAAAAGAGCCGGGAAGAGAACTGGGAAAAGAGCTGGGAAAAGGGCCGGGAAGAGAAGAGTCGGGAAAAGGGCCGGGAATCAAGCCGAGAAACAATCCAGGAAGAAAGCCAGGAAGCAAAGTGGTAACGAAGCCAGGAAATGAGTCGGGAAGTGAGCAGGAAAAGGAGCCGGGAAATAAATCGGGAATTAAGTCAGGAATGGAGCTGAGAAGTGAACAGGGAAGCGAACCAGGAAGGGAGCCGGGAATTTTGCTGGGAAGCGAGCTGGGAGGCAAGGCAGGAGTCGAGGTGGGAGGTGAGCCGGGAATTTCGCCGGAAAGGGAGCCGGGAATTTTGCCGGGAAGGGAGCTGGGCTCTGATGGCCCCGAGGAGGGGGACGGAGCTGCCCCGAGCTCCGGGCGCTCCCCGGGGCCTGGCGCTGCCCGGGCAGAGGGGGATGGATGTGCCGGGAGCACGGAGCGGGCTCCGGCTGGAGCCGGGAGGAGCAGCAAGGGCAGCACGGGGACCGTTCGGACCCTCAGCGTCACCTCCAACCTGGGGCTGCTGCTGACGGCGAGAGAACCTGGCTCCGACACCTCCTACCGCTTCTCCTCGGTGGCCAAGATCCAGGTGGAGGAGAACTTCATCCCGGAGCGCCGGGAGAAGGACGGGGACAGGCCTGGCCTGCGGGGCAAAGTCTACGACTACTTCGTGCAGTCCATCTCCGAGTCGGTGTCCAGGAGAACCTCCCTGCCCTTCGTCCCTGCCGCGACCTCCCGGGCCCGGGCAGAGCCGCGGAGCTCCGGAACCCACGCGGAGAACCCAACCTCGAAAATTCCTGATCCCAACACCCCCGCGGCTCCGCAGGAGGGCACGGAGAGCCCTCCCCAGCCGCCTTCTCCCGGCACCTCCTCCGAGCTCCCGCTGCCCTGCGGGGCTCCTGAGCCGCCCCGAGAGCCGCAGCCCGGCCGGGTTCACCTGGGGAACTGCTCCGAGGTTCTGCGCTCGGCCAAGGCGCGGCAGCTGCGGGCCCTGCAGGACTCGGCGCTGCAGGTGATGAGCCAGCACCTCCTGCAAGTGCTGCGCTCCCCGGACATCTACGGCAGCCTCAGGGCCGGCGAGCGGGAGCTGCTCCCGGCTCTGCGGAGCCGCGGGCGGCCGCGCCTGGTGGTGGCCGATGTCCCCCCGGGCCAGCCCGGCCGCGCCCGCGGCCGCCTCTGCTACTACGACGAGGACGGGGACCGCTGGTGGCAGCTGTGCCAGCTGCCGGCGGAGGTGGCCGGGCGGGGCTGCGCCGTGTGCCCCATGTTCAATTACCTGTTCGTGCTGCCCGCCTGGGAGGGCTCGGGCCGGGCTCGGAGCCCCTCCCGCCGCGTGCTCTGCTACGACCCCCTGAGCGACAGCTGGAGCGACATCTGTCCCCTGCGCCAGGCGCGGCCGCGCTGCCGACTGGTGGCCCTGGACGGCCACCTCTACGCCATCGGGGGCGAGTGTTTGGCCACCGTGGAGCGCTACGACCCCCGCAGTGACCGCTGGGCCTTCGCCGCCGCCCTGCCCGGGGACACTTTCGCCGTGGCCCACGCGGCCGCCGCCTGCGACGGCGACATTTATGTCACCGGGGGCACCCTGCGCTCGCTGCTGCTGCGCTACGACCCCCGCGGGGACAGCTGGGCCACCGGGCCGGCCTTGGGCGACAAGGACGGCACCGCCGAGCTGGTGAGCGCCCACGGCTTCCTGTACCGCTTCCAGCTGCGGCGCGGCCATGTCGCCGATGTCGCCGAGGTGGCCGTGTCGCGATGCAGCGCCAGCGCGGGGCTGTGGTACCGCTGCTGCTCCAGCCGCCCCCTGGCCGAGCCGGCCGGGCTGAGCTGCGCCGCTCTGGGCGGCCTCATCCACTGCCTGGGCCGGGGTTTCCATCTCCGCTTCCTCGCCGATCCCGTCTCGCCGCGATTCGGGGCCCGGGAGCTGCGGCCGTTCCCGGAGCCGCACGGGAACCTCCTGCCCGCCGTGCTGGCCCTGCCCGAGGCGGGCGCGGAGCCTCCGCAGCTCTGAGGGGACCCCGGGACAGGGGGAGGATGGAGGAGCAGCCCCCGGCTGGGGCTGGGCAGCCCAGACTGCCATGGACATGGAGTGGTCCCATTCCCGGGATGCAGGAAGGGATGAAAGACTTGGATTTGGCCTTTTCCCATTCCCTGGGATGCAGGAAGGGATCAAACCCTTGGATTTGTTCTTTTCCCACTGTCCGGGATGCAGGAAGGGATCAAACCCTTGGATTTTGTCTGTTCCCATTCCCGGGATGCGGGAAGGACTCAAACCCTTGGATTTGGACTTTTCTTGGTGTCCAGGATGGAGGAAAGGATCAATCCCTTGGATTTGTTCTGTTCCCATTCCCGGGATACAGGAATGGATCAAACCCTTGGATTTGTTCTGTTCCCATTCCCGGGATACAGGAATGGATCAAACCCTTGGATTTGTTCTGTTCCCTATCCCGGGATACAGGAATGGATCAAACCCTTGGATTTCATTTGTTCCCATTCCCGGGATACAGGAATGGATCAAACCCTTGGATTTGTTCTGTTCCCATTCCCGGGATGCAGGAATGGATCAAACCCTTGGATTTGTTCTGTTCCCATTCCCGGGATGCAGGAATGGATCAAACCCTTGGATTTGTTCTGTTCCCATTCCCGGGATACAGGAATGGATCAAACCCTTGGATTTGTTCTGTTCCCATTCCCGGGATGCAGGAATGGATCACGGATCAAACCCTCGGGCGCTGCCGGGGTCGGGGCCCGGAGGCTCCGGGAAGAGCCGGGAGGAGCTGGGCGGTCCCGTTTGCTCAGGGCAGTTTAAACAGGGCCGTGTTTGCTCAGCCAGCAAATCCCGGATCCTCCTTTCCCGAGGGATCATCCCGCTGCTGCCGGGCTGGAATTCCCGGGTCTCTTTTTGTTTTTTGGTGGATCTTTCAGCTGAGAAATTCCACGAATCCCAAAATCTCCTCATTTTTTTGCCCGTCATCGTTGAACCCCTCGCTCCGGAGCTTTGTTCCCACACATTCCTGCTTTTCCCACGGCAAATTCCAGCTGTTGGAGCATTCCAGCCCCTTGGAATGTGCAAACCTCTTTTGTCCCCATCCCAAATCCCGGATTTTTGCCCTCTCCCTGTGACCGCCGGAGGGGAGAATTCCCGGCTGGCTGGGAACGAGGCCCTGGAGCCCTTCCAGAGGACATTGGATTGTTTTCCATCCCGGGAAAGCTTTCCCAGATCCCGCCTTTCTCCCGGTTCATGTTTCACCTTCCCTTTAACCCCTTCCTGCCTCCCGGTCCCGCCGGTCCCGCATTCCCGAGGGATGAACGCCAAGGACGGGGCGCTCCCTCCCCCGCTCCTGCACTCTCCATGATTAATTTTGGGAAGCATTTGGGAGATTAAAAACGCCCGGGGACATCCCGGGCTCGTCCTGCCGGGAAGGACACGCGGGAATGGCGTTGGGATGAGGGAAAGGAAAATAAAAGGAAAAGGACAAATCCAAAGCCGCGTTCAGACCCGGAGGTTTCATTCCGTGCCCTCAAATCCCGAGGCTTTGGATCATTCCCTCCCAAATCCCGAGGGTTTGGATCATTCCCTCCCAAATCCCAAAGGTTTGGATCATTCTGTCCCAAATCCCGAAGGTTTGGATCATTCTTTCTTCCCAAATCCCAAAGGTTTGGTCCTTTCCCTGCTCTCAAATCCCGAAGTTTTGGATCGTTCCTGGCTCCCAAATCCCAAAGTTTCGTATCTTTCCCTGATCCCAAATCCAGGAGCTTTGATTTTTTCCCTGCTCCCCCATCCTAAAGATTCGGTTCCTTCCCTGATCCCAAATCCCGAAGGTTTTGTCCTTTTACTGGCATGTCCTGGACATTCATGGAAAAGTCGGCAAAGCTGCCTCAGTTTCCAGGGAAAAGGGTTGGGAATGCTCTCGGCGCATCCCAAAAAACTCCACAACTCCCCCATGGATCCTTCCGGGCGTATCCAAGGAAAAACAGCCAAAGGTCAGCCTGGATCCTGCGGGAATGGGATTTTCCCTGGAATCCATGGATGGGAACAGGGAGAGCTCCGGGATCCAACAGGGAGAGCAGCTGGGCCTCCTGGAAATCCGGGAATCCCTGGAATTGCCGGGCTCACAAATTCTGGGAATCCCTGGAATTCTGGGGGCTCTCCCCATTCCCGTCCCTGGATCCAGGGAGAGGGAAAAGTTCCTTCCGGGAGAATTTCTGCAGCTCCAGCAGAATTCCCAGCGCATCCCAGGCGCTCCCGTCATTTCTGCTTCCCAGCTTTTTCCCGATCCTGCTTCCTCAGCTCCTTCCCTTCCGCTCTGTTTTCCCTGGATTTGCTCCCGGGAAGCGGAAGAAAAGCTGAGCTGGCTCTGCGGGAATTCCAGAGGGAGCTGGGGCTCTGGAAAAGCTCTGGAAAAGCTCTGGGAAAGGTCAGGGGTTCCCAGGAACTGCTGGATCCCCCTCATCCCATTCCTGGTGCTTCATCCCCATCCTTGGAGCTCCATCCGAATCCCTGGAGCTCCATCCCAATCCCTGGAGCTCCATCCCATCCCTGGAGCTCCATCCCATCCTTGGAGCTCCATCCCATCCTTGGAGCTCCATCCCCATCCGTGGAGCTCCATCCCCATCCGTGGAGCTCCATCCCCATCCGTGGAGCTCCATCCCCATCCGTGGAGCTCCATCCCCATCCGTGGAGCTCCATCCCCATCCGTGGAGCTCCATCCCAATCCCTGGAGCTCCATCCCCATCCTTGGAGCTCCATCCCCATCCCTGGAGCTCCATCCCCATCCCTGGAGCTCCATCCCCATCCTTGGAGCTCCATCCCCATCCTTGGAGCTCCAAACCATTTGGGGAAGGGGATAAAGAATCCCAGAAATTTCCTGAAGATTGTCAGGACCCTAAAACAGAATTTGGGATTGTCTCGATCCCGAATTTTGGGATTTCATTGGAAAATTTTGCCTAAAAGGGGGAAAATCCGGGCACGAGGAGAGGAGGGAAAACCCAGGAGCTCCAGAATCCGCAGGAATTTTCAAATTCAGGAATTTTCAATGGGAGCTGAGCCCAAGAGAGCCTCAAAATCCCCAAATTCCCTTTTCCCAGTTTTTTTTTCCCGGGCGTTGCTGCCATCTAAAGGCTCCCGGTTGAAAACTTGGGAGAACGGGATTTATTCCCAATTTCCCAGCTTTATTCCCATTTTTTAGCATCGCCATTCCTTTGGCTTTTCCAGCGGGATTTTTGGGGTTTTTCCTGCTTTATTTCCAGCCGGGATCTTCCCGGGAATTTTATTCCCAGATGACATTCAGGGTTTTTCCAAGATTTATGGTAATCCTGAAATCCATAGGCTTCAGGCAAAGGGACGGGAATGGGAATAACTGCAAATTATAGTGGGAAAAAAACCCATTAATATTATTTTTAATTCTAATTAAATTATTAATTCTTACTAATCAATTAGTAATTGATTATTATCTCGTTAATATTGCTATTATATGTTATATTTAAAAATATATATTTGTGTATATATTTTATATGTCTATATATAATTATATCTATTATATATGATATTATAGCTATATTATATACTATATACTATATACTATATATAGTATATATTATATAGTATATCTAGTATATAATATATAATATATCATATATAATATATCATATATAATATAATATATATTTATCTATTACATTGTATTATATATAATATATAATATTATCATATTAATGGAATTGTTTACTAAAAATAATAGCAATTAACAAAATATTATATATTATATATTATATATTATATATTATATATTTTATATTATATATTATATATTATATATTATATATTATATATTTTATATTATATATTATATTTTATAGTTTATAGTTTATAGTTTACAGTTTATAGTTTATAGTTTATAGTTTATAATATCTAAATATATTTCTATTTTTATTTATTTCTATTTATTCATATTTTTCATCCATCCCTCCATCCATGCATCCCCATCCGTTATCCTTGGCATGGATGATGGATGATGGATGGATGGATGGATGGACGGATGGATGGATGATGGATGATGGATGGATGATGGATGGATGGATGATGGATGGATGATGGATGGATGATGGATGGATGGATGATGGATGATGGATGGATGATGGATGATGGATGGATGATGGATGGATGGATGGATGGATGATGGATGGATGGATGGATGATGGATGATGGATGGATGGATGGATGGATGGATGATGGATGGATGGATGGATGGATGATGGATGGATGATGGATGATGGATGGATGATGGATGGATGATGGATGATGGATGGATGGATGGATGGATGATGGATGGATGATGGATGGATGGATGGATGATGGATGATGGATGGATGGATGATGGATGGATGGATGGATGGATGGATGGATGGATGGATGATGGATGGATGGATGGATGGATGGATGATGGATGGATGGATGATGGATGGATGGATGATGGATGATGGATGGATGATGGATGGATGGATGATGGATGGATGATGGATGGATGATGGATGGATGATGGATGGATGGATGATGGATGGATGGATGATGGATGGATGGATGATGGATGGATGATGGATGGATAATGGATGGATGGATGGATGATGGATGGATGGATGATGGATGGATGGATGGATGGATGGATGGATGATGGATGGATGGATGATGGATGGATGATGGATGGATGATGGATGGATGGATGGATGATGGATGGATGGATGATGGATGGATGGATGGATGGATGATGGATGGATGGATGATGGATGGATGGATGGATGGATGGATGGATGGATGATGGATGGATGATGGATGGATGGATGGATGATGGATGGATGGATGATGGATGGATGGATGGATGGATGGATGGATGGATGATGGATGGATGATGGATGGATGGATGATGGATGGATGATGGATGATGGATGGATGGATGGATGATGGATGATGGATGGATGGATGATGGATGGATGATGGATGGATGATGGATGGATGATGGATGATGGATGATGGATGATGGATGGATGGATGATGGATGGATGGATGGATGGATGGATGGATGATGGATGGATGATGGATGATGGATGATGGATGGATGGATGGATGATGGATGGATGGATGGATGGATGGATGGATGGATGGATGGATGGATGATGGATGATGGATCCATGCATGGATGGATGGATGGACGGACGGACAGATGGACGGACAGACGGATGGATGGATGATGGATGGATGGATGGATGGATGGATGATGGATGGATGGATGGATGGATGGATGGATGGATGGATGGATGGATGGATGGATGGACGAATGGATTTATGGATGGATCCATGGATGGATTTATGGATGGATCCAGGGATGGATAACGTGAAAAAGCCGGGAATCTTTTCCCGAACCATCCCGGCGGAATCCACGTGGTGGCAGCAGGGATCTGCCGATGGAGCAGCGGGAGCTGCCGCGTTGTGTATCCCAAAAAACAGCACCGGGATGAGGAGCCGAGGAACCGCTCCTGGGAAGGGGTCAGAGATCCCGGGGACATCCCACGGGAATTCCAGCGATCCCAGGGGAATTCGAGTGATCCCAAGGGAATTCGAGTGATCCCAAGGGAATTCGAGTGATCCCAAGGGAATTCTGCTCACAGCGAGGGAGGAAAATGTCCCTGAGCTGTGTCCTGGCCGTGTCCTGGCCGTGTCCTGGCTGTGTCCGAGCTGTGTCCTGGCCGTGTCCTGGCTGTGTCCTCTCCGTGTCCTTCACCCCGACAGAGATCCAGCACATCCCGGGAAAAGACAATCCCATGGAAACGCTTCCCAAAAACCCTCGGAGATGCTCCCAAAAAGCGGAACAGGACCCGATCCCGTGGAAATTCTCCTCAAAAAAGAGCAGGGCAGATCCCAAAACCCATGGAGATGTTTGGGGTGGGAATCCCACGTGGATTGATGGGATTCCCAGCTGGAATGGTTTGGGAATTGTGGGTTTTTATGGATCCCATCCCATTCCAGGGGGCTGGAAATCTCCAAGAGAAAACTCCCTGGAAATCCCAATCCCAATTTTGAGCCTCCAGGAGTTTTCCCCCTCCCCGCGTGGCTCCTGATTCCCGGCGTTATTCCAGAGGCAGATCCCGGTGGGATCCCAGGGAAAACCGGGAGAACCCCGCCAGCTCCGGGAAAAGCCGGAGTGGGGCCGAGCCTCGGGAAAAGGGGATTTGATCCCGCTCTGGGAATGTGGTCCTGGAAAAACGAGCCAGAGGAACGGGAATTCTGTGGGATTGGGGAATATCGGGGACCGGAGGCCGCTGCAGCCTCGCGGTTGGATTTTATGCCATGAAAATTCCCGGCTCATCCCAGAGATGTCGGGCTTGGATCAGGGAATGGCTCCAGGCCGAGCTGGAGCCCGCCCAGGCGGGGCCGCTCCGCCCTTGGAGCCGCGTCCGGGAATTCCAGCCTGGCATCTGGGATCTGGGAAAAACAAACCCGGGATGGGCTGGGGACACCCGGGATCTCCTGGGGACACTCCTGGGGACACCCGGGATGGGCTGGGGACACCCGGGATGGGCTGGGGACACCCGGGATCACCTGGGGACAGCCGGGATCTCCTGGGGACACCCGGGATCACCTGGGGACACTCCTGGGGACACCCGGGATCACCTGGGGACACTCCTGGGGACACCCGGGATCACCTGGGGACACTCGGGATCGCCTCGGGACACTCCTGGGGACATTCCCAGGAACATTCCCGGGGACACTCGGGATCTTCTGGGGACACTCCTGGGGACACCCGGGATCATCTGGGGACACCTGGGACACTCCTAGGAACACTTTGGGACACTCCTGGGGTCACTCCTGGAGACATTCCCGGGGACACCCGGGATCACCTGGGGACACTCCTGGGGTCACTCCTGGGGTCACTCCTGGGGACATTCCCGGGGACATCCGGGATCTTCTGGGGACACTCCTGGGACACTCGGAAACACCTGGGGTCACTCCTGGGGACATCCAGGATCTTCTGGATCTGCTGGGACACTCCTGGATCTCCTGGGAACACTTGGGGACACCTGGGACACTCCTGGGGACACCCGGGATCTCCTGGGGACACCTGGGACACTCTTGGGGACACCCGGGATCTCCTGGGAACACTTGGGAACACCTGGGACACTCCTGGGACACCCGGGATCTCCTGGGGACACTTCTGGTGATACCCAGGACCTCCTGGGGACATCCAGGATCTTCTGGATCTTCTGGGACACTCCTGGATCTCCTGGGAGCACTTGGGGACACCTGGGACACTCTTGGGAACATCTGGGACGCTCCTGGGGACACTCCTGGGACACTCCTGGATCTCCTGGGGACACTCCTGGGACACCCGAGTTCTCCTGGGGACACTTCTGGGGACACCCAGGCTCTCCTGGGGACATTCAGGATCTTCTGGATCTTCTGGGACACCCCTGGATCTCCTGGGAGCACTTGGGAACACCTGGGACACTCCTGGATCTCCTGGATCTCCTGGATCTCCTGGGGACACTCCTGGGGACATCCTGGATCTTCTGGGGACACTCCTGGTGCCACCCTGGATTCCCAGATCCTGGCAAAGGAGAATCCATTTAATTAACTCATTCATTAATTCCCTTTTCACCCATTTTCCTTCCCCCCTTTCTGCCTTTCCTGGGAAAACGAAGCCCCCCAGCTCCGCGTTTTTCCCGGTTTTTCCCCCCCGATGGAGACTTTGGAAAAATGCGGAAGCCCCGCGGGAATATTTTCCTTTAAAATCCCCTTTTCCAAGGGGGATTTCTCTCCCTTTAAAGGGAGATTCCTGGGATAATCTCTTGGAAAAATAACGCTCATTACCTCGGGATCTCCCATGGAAAACCTTCCCACATCCATAATCTTCTTGGAATTGCAGGAGGATCCAATTTTTTCATTAAATAAATTCATCCCCAGGCGCTTTTGGGGTTTTTTTTTTGGTTTTTTTTTTCCCATCCTTGTGGTGAAAATCGGGATTAAATCCTTCAGGTTTTCCTCCTGAGCAGCCTCTGAGTGATTTTTCCAAGGAAATTTCTCCTTCCTGGATGTGTCCCGCTCCAGAAATCCCTAAAAAAATAAAAGATATTTCAAAAAAATAATTAAAATTTAAAAAGGACTTTTGGAGGAAAATCCCAAATAAAATAATTTCTATTTTTTAATAAAAAGGACTTTTTGAGGTGAATCCTAATTTAAAAAAATCGCTGATTGCGGCGATTTTCCAGACGGGTTTCCATGGAGAAAATGGGATTTTCTTATCCTAAAAATCCGCTTTTTTTTTGGGATGCTCTTAAAAAAAAAAATCCCAAATAATCCCAGCGCTCATTCCCGAGGGAAATCGCGGCATTTATCGAGCGGGAACATTCCTTAGGAAACCATGGAGATACTCCGGGAAATGGAGGAGCGGAATTCCCGCCGGGAAACCTTCGGGAAGAGGGATCGGGATTTGTCCGCCAGGCAGAGCCGGGAAAAGATGGGAAAATTGGGGGAAAAATGGGAAAAATTCCCAATTTAACTCCAAAAAATGGGAATTTTGGGGTGATGGGTGGGGATAGAGATGTTCTCTCCCCCAGGACAGTCCCTGATCCCTTATTATTATTATTACTATTATTATTACTATTATTACTATTACTACTATTATTACTATTATTATTATTATAATCATTATCATTATATTTATATTCATATTCATATTTATATTTATTATTGATAATAATAATCGTCATCATCACACCTATAACATAATAAATATAATAATAAATAGAATGACTATATTAATATTATAATAAATATTATAATAAATGTTATAATAAATATAGAAAAAGTATAATGATAATTATAATAATGGTAATGGCAATGATAATGATGATGATGATGATGATGATGATGATGATAATAATAATAATAATAATAATAATAATAATAATAATAATAATAATAATAATAATAATAATAATAATAATAATAATAATAATAATAATAATAATAATAATAATAGAGCTCTTTGCGGTTTCACCGCCCGAAATTGCAGGAAAAACTCAATTTTTTCCTATTTTTTTAATTTTTTTGCCCTGAAAGAGCCGAATCTCCCCCAATTCCAGGAGATCCGAGCTGGGGGAAGGAGGGAAAACAAACGCGGGATTTTCCTGCGGGTTCAGCTCCCGGATTTTCCCTTCCCCCAGCACCGACAGAGCAGAAATATTCAATTCCCAACTTTATTCCCGTTCTCCTTTCCCCCCAAATCCCGGGAAATAATCAAATTACAGCGGCAGGAATGCGCTGCCGGGATTTTCCCCCAAAAAACCTCCGGGAATTGGAATTTTCTGGGAAAGGACGAGATTAATTTTAAGCCGGGCTCAGAATCCGGGCTCAACCTGAGGGCGGATTTTAAACTCGCTCCTTCCCCTCCTCGCTTTTTCATTTTGGGGTGGATTTGAGGAGAAAAACCCCAAAACCAGCGGGGTTTAGGCGCGGCTTTGGGCCGAGCTCAGGGGGAGCCTGAAATTGGGCCGGGCTTTAATCAGCGGGGCGGGGGAGGCGGGACGGGTTTTGGGGTGGGGGCTTCTCCCGGGGGATTTGGGGTTTTTGGGGTGGGGGCGGCTCCTCCTGAGGGATTTTGGGGTTGAGGCTTCTCCACCCGGAGGTTTTGGGGTGGGGGCGGCTCCTCCCGAGGGTTTTTTGGGGTGGGGGCGGCTCTTCCCGAGAGATTTTGGGGTTTTTGGGGTGGGGGCGGCTCTTCCCGAGAGATTTTGGGGTTTTGGGTTGGGGGCGTCTCCTCCCGGGAATTTTGGGTTGGGGGCTTCTCTTCCCAGGGGATTTTGGGGTGGGGGCGGCTCTTCCCGGGGGATTTTGAGGTTTTTGGGGTGGGGGCGGCTCCTCCCGAGGGATTTTGGGGTTTTTGGGGTGAGGGCGGCTCCTCCGGGGAATTTTGGGTTGGGGGCTTCTCCTCCCGGGGGATTTTGGGGTGGGGGCGACTCTTCCAGGGGGGTTTTGGGGTTGAAGCTTCTCCTCCCGAGGGGTTTTGGGGTGGGGGCTTCTCTTCCCGAGGGATTTTGGGGTTTTTGGGGTGGGGGCTTCTCTTCCCGAGGGATTTTGGGGTTTTTAGGGTGGGGGCGGCTCCTCCCGAGGGATTTTGGGGTGGGGGCGGCTCCTCCCGAGGGATTTTGGTGTTTTTGGGGTGGGAGCTTCTCCTCCCGAGGGTTTTGGGGTGGGGGCGGCTCCTCCCGGGGGATTTTGGGGTTTTTGGGGTGGGGGCGGCTCCTCCCGAAGGATTTTGGGGGTGGGGCTTCTCCTTAAGGGGGGTTTTGGGGTTGAAGCTTCTCCTCCCGAAGGGTTTTGGGGTTGAAGCTTCTCCTCCCGAGGGGTTTTGGGGTGGGGGCTTCTCCTCCCGAGGGATTTTGGGGTTTTTGGGGTTGGGGTCGGCTCCTCCCGGGGGTTTTGGGGTTTTTGGGGTGGG
Organism: Periparus ater; assembly: GCA_032357785.1. NCBI lineage: Eukaryota > Metazoa > Chordata > Aves > Passeriformes > Paridae > Periparus > Periparus ater. Next base: position 4,692,291 of record CM063628.1, read on the forward strand.
GGCTTCTCCTCCCGGGTGGTTTTGGGGCCTTTTCCAGCCTCCAACAAAAGGCAGCGCTGGCGTCACGTCCCGCTGAGTTCCCGAAGCTTTTTAGGGAAAACCGGGAATTCTCAGCCCCAAAGCCCAGAGCCCGCCCGGTAATTAAAGGCGGGTGTTAATTAATGAGGGAGGCTGGGAGGGTCCCAATCCCGACCCCACAGAACTCGGGGGGGGTCGGGATGAGCCCCCCGAGCCCCCCTTGGAGGGAAAATTGGGAAAAAGCGGCTCCAAACCCCACGGATGAGGCGTGGGGAGCGTTTAATTAATTAATTCACCTATTAATTGACTTATTTATGGCCTTTATTTATTTTATTACCCCGTTGATTTCTCGATTAATTTGTCTGGGGTTTTAATTTCTCACATTAATTTTTGAAACTTCTGGTTTTCAATCTTCACCTCATTTTAGTTGTTATTTGTGTTCCTCTTTATTCCTTTACGTCACGATTCATTTTGATTCGCGTTTCTTTTTATTTTTTATTAAGTTTTTTCCCCCCCCAATCCTATTTTACCTCAGATTTAATTAATTTTTGTGGCAAATTATACTTTATTTTATTTTATATATTATTTTGTATTTTGTATTTTAATTTTTATTTTATTTTATACTTTATTTTATATATTATTGTGTATATTGTATTTTGTATTTTGTATTTTATTTTATATTTAGTATTTTATTTATTTTTATTTTTTATTTTATGGGGTTTTTAATTTAATTTTTAAATTTTATTTTATTATTTTTTTTTATTTTGTTATTTTATTTTATTTTTCAACCCATTCCACAATTCCCCCACTCCGACCCGCGCTCAGCCCATTCCCCACCCTCCTTTCCCCTCCTGGAATCCCCTTAGGGGCAAAAAAAACCCCAAAAAACAAAAAAAAATACCCCAAAAAAAGAAAAAAATAGCCAAAAAAAAAAAAAACCCGCAATTCCCGCTCTGCTTCACCCCTCTCTCTTTTCCAGCCTCTCCCGGGGCACCCCAGAATTCCGTGAGGAGCCTGAGAAGGACTGAAAACATCCCAAAAAATAAAAATTCCCTGCGGGCAGGAGCGCGGCGCTGCGCTGCCATTGGAGCCGCCGCCGATCCCCTTCCCATCAAAGAGAGGAGCCGGAGCCTATCAGAGCCCGCCCGTCCTTCCCACCGCCCCAAGTTCCCCGCTGGAGCAACTTCCAGCCCCTTCCCTTCCTCCTCCTCCTCCTCCTCCTCCTCCTCCTCCTCCTCCTCCTCCTCCTCCATCCCTCCAGCGCTGCCACAACCGCGCCGCGAGGAGGAAGAAACGGAGCGAACCCGGGGGGCCGCGGCTCCCCCCGCTTTGCCCCCCTAAACCAGCCCTAAACCTGCCCTAAACCTGCCCTAAACCTGCCCTAAACCAGCCCTAAACCTGCCCTAAACCTGCCCTAAACCTGCCCTAAACCAGCCCTAAACCTGCCCTAAACCAGCCCTAAACCTGCCCTAAACCAGCGCTAAACCAGCCCCAAGCCCAGCCCAGCTCCCAGGCAACTTTGTGCCCGCTCTTCCCGGGTGACATTCCAGCGGAGCGGCCGCTCGGGACGCAGCCCCCAAAACTTTCCCTGGAATTTCTGGTGGGTGATTTTCCCTCCCTCTCTCCCCACCCTTTTCATTCCCAGCCTTGCAGCCTTCTGATTTTTTCCAATTTTATTTTTTTTTTTAATATCATTTTATATTTTTTTGTATTTTTTTTTTTGATCCGCCCTTACTCTTACCACCAGATTTTTTCTTTTTAATATTTTTTTTTTTTTGACGCTCGGATCTCAGATTTCTCCCTCATATTTTTTTATTTTTTTTATTTTTATATTTTTTACAGCCGCTGGAAAAAGGGCTGGGAAGGGCTGGGAAGAGGCTGCTCCCCCCCCTCCCCTCTCCCCGGTTGTGCCCCCCAAAAAGCCCCGGAGCCCCCTCGGACGCCCCCCGACCATGGCAGCGCTGCCCGGGACGGTGCCGCGGATGATGCGCCCGGCGCCGGGGCAGAACTACCCCCGCACCGGCTTCCCGCTGGAAGGTAGGTCTGGAAAAGCTGGAAAAGCGCAGCTCCGAGCCTCTGGAATTCAGGGGAGTCCTTAGGTTTGGGAAGGAGACGCTTCATCCCTTTGGAATTATCGGGGAGGGGGTCCCAAGGTTCGGGAAAGTGCAGCTCCAACCCTCCGGAATTATCAGGTTTGGGAAAGAGGTGCTCCAAGCCTTTGGAATTAAGGGGTGCCCTCAAATTTGGGAAAGCTCCGCTCCATCCCTTTGGAATTTTCAGGGGGTGCCCTCAGCTTTGGGAAAGAGCAGCTTCATCCCTCTGGAATTATCGGGGGGGGGGGTCCCAAGGTTTGGGAAAGCGCTGCTCCAAGCCTTTGGAATTCAGGGGAGTCCTTAGATTTGGGAAAGAGCCGCTCCAAGCCTTTGGAATTATCAGGGGGTGTCCTTAGATTTGGGAAAGAGCCGCTTCATCCCTCTGGAATTATCGGGGCGGGGGGTCCCCAAGGTTTGGGAAAGCGCTGCTCCCTTTGGAACCCTTTGGAATCCCTTTCCAACCCTTTGGAATTAAGGGGTGTCCTTAGATTCAGGAAAGAGCCGCTCCAAGCCTTTGGAATTATCGGAGAGGGGGTCCCAAGGTTTGGGAAAGCGCTGCTCCATCCCTCTGGAATTCAGGGAAGTCCTTAGATTTGGGAAAGAGCCGCTCCCAGCCTTTGAAATTATCAGGGAGGGGGTCCCAAGGTTTGGGAAAGAGCCGCTCCAAGCCTTTGGAATTAAGGGGTGCCCTCAAATTTGGGAAAGCTCCGCTCCATCCCTTTGGAATTTTCAGGGGGTGCCCTCAGCTTTGGGAAAGAGCAGCTTCATCCCTCTGGAATTATCAGGGAGGGGGTCCCAAGGTTTGGGAAAGCGCTGCTCCAACCCTCTGGAATTCAGGGGAGTCCTTAGATTTGGGAAAGAGCCGCTCCAAGCCTTTGGAATTATCGGGGGGTGTCCTTAGGTTTGGGAAAGGGCAGCTCCATCCCTCTGGAATGATCAGGTTTGGGGAAAGCTCCTCTCCATCCCTCTGGAATTTTCAGGTTTGGGAAAGGGCAGCTCCATCCCTCTGGAATCACCCCCGGGGGGCTCTCGGGCCGGGGGGTTCCGCTCCTGGGGGGGTTCCCGAAATTCTCCCAACTCCTCATCCCTTCCCCAGCCCCTTCCCTCCGCTCTCCCCGCCGGATTCCCGGGATTCGCTTTGCTGTTTTCCCGTTTCCAGCCTTCCAGGGCATCCCGCAGGATTTTTTTGGGGCGTTTTCTCCCCCTTTAGGGCTTTTTTTTTTTATTTTAACATCCCGACAATTCCAGCGGGGCGGGGAGGGGGAAACACCCGAACCGCTGGGATGGAACTTTTGGGAAAGGGGGGAAAACGGGAATAAAAACCTTTATCCTGAGGGGCTCCTGGAGCAGCGGGAAGCCGGGATGTCCTTGGCCGGAGGAGCTGTCACCCATCCTCCCTCCTCCGTGCCTTTGTCGCGCGGGGGGCGATTATTTCCAGGCACATTCCCCCCAAAAAAAAAAAAAAAAAAAAAGCAAAAAAGCGGAAAAAAAAGCGAAAAAAAATTAAATTTCTAAGCGGGACCCCTCTGGCTGCGTTTATTAAAAGCGGGGAAAATTTCATCCCGGCCGTGCTCAAGTGGAAAACGGCAAAGGCGAGGAAAACCACGCAGGCTGCAAAACACACAGGGCGCGGGGATTTGCTGAAGTGCTTTTCTGTAGCAAATGAAGTAAAACAGACGGCAAGGGAAAGGATCAAAGGATTACAACAATATTTGCACAACATGACTGGGAATAATGAAAGGAGAGAGCGGCCGGCGCTTTTAGCGGCTCTTGAATGTAAAATTGGCCACTCGAGTGTTATCTGGCGATAATGATACATCCAGGGAGCGCCGGGGAAAAGTGACTCGGAATTAGCGGTGCATGATTCTGGATAAATCGCCAGGCGGGTTTTTGGAATGGATTTTTTTTTTTTTTTTCCTTTGGAAGCGGGGCAAAAAAATAATAAATTATATGTGTGGGGGAAATAATAATTAAAATAAATAAATAAATAAATATATATATATATATATATAAAAAAAAAATTGGGCCCCCTGCGCAAATTACCCAGCTGAGTTCTGCCCCCCCTCCTCTCCCTTCTCGCTTTAATTTCCAGCCTGTGAAATCGTATTAATCTGCTGGATCGGCGGCGAGAGGTGTTCGATAAATTGGGGAGGGGGGAGAAGGAGAAGCCGCTGCTCCTCCGAGCCCGGAGAGGCAAAAAAAACCCCTCAAAACCCACCCAAAAAAACCCTAAAACCATCCCAAGAAAAACCCTAAAACCACCCCCAAAAAACCCAAAAAACCCACCCAAAAAACCCTAAAACCATCCCAAGAAAAACCCTAAAACCACCCCCAGAAAACCCTAAAACCACCCCCCCAAAAAAACCCTAAAACCATCCCAAAAAAACCCTCAAAACCCCCCAAAAAAACCCCCTCAAAACACACCCAAAAAATCCTAAAACCACCCCAAAAAAACCCTAAAACCACCCCAAAAAGAAGCGCCCCGAGGGTGTTTCAGAGGTGAATCCCAAAACTTTGTTGGGAAGCGCAGCGCGTGAATCGGGAAGCGCAGGGAGGTTTTTTGGGGGAGAAAATGGAAGATTTTGGGTTTTTTGGGGAGAAAAGGGAAGTTTTTGGGTTTTTTGGGGGAGAAAAGGGAAGATTTTGGGGTTTTTTTGGGAGGGTTTTGTTTGGATCTTTAAAAGGCCGGGAATGATTCGGAAGCCGAGGTGTGAGATTCCCAAATCGCGGAGGAATTCCCGGGGATGCGCGCACGGCCCCGGGGGGATTTTATTATCCCGGTTTTCGTGGGAGGATCTCCCGAGGTGTCGGGATGGACACCGGGATAAACTCGGGATAAACTCGGAGTAAACACCTGGATAAACACCGGGATAAACTCGGGATAAATTCGGGATAAATTCGGGGTAAACTCGGGATAAACACCGGGATGAGCTCGGGGTAAACTCCGGGATAAATTCGGGATAAACACCGGGATAGACTCGGAATAAACACTGGGATAAACACCGGGATAAACTCGGAGTAAACTCCGGGATAAACTTGGGGTAAACTCGGAATGATCTCGGGGTAAACTCTGGGATAAACACGGGATAAACTCGGAGTAAACACCGGGATAAACTCGGAATAAATACCGGGATGAAGTCCGGGTAAACACCGGGATAAACTCGGAATAAACTCGGGGTAAACTCGGAATAAATTCGGGATAAACTCGGGATAAACACCGGGATGAACTCCGGGTAAACACCGGGATAAACTCGGGATAAACTCGGAATACACACCGGGATAAACCCGGAATACACACCGGGATAAACACCGGGATAAACACGAAGCTCAGGGCACAGCCCAAGACTTTTCCCCCTTTCTTTCCAACCTCCAAATCCCTGGAGAGAAGCGGGAGGCGCGGGGAAAACACACCCGGCCATTCTCCCCCAACATTTAACCTTCCCCAGGGCTTTTTCAATTTTAATTTCAATTAATTAATTTTTTGGCTCTGGATTTTCCCCTTTTCCCTCGCAGTGTCCACCCCGCTGGGCCAGGGCAGGGTGAACCAGCTCGGAGGGGTTTTTATCAACGGGCGTCCTCTTCCCAACCACATCCGTCACAAAATCGTGGAGATGGCTCACCACGGGATCCGGCCCTGCGTGATCTCCCGGCAGCTCCGCGTCTCCCACGGCTGCGTCTCCAAAATCCTCTGCCGCTACCAAGAGACGGGATCCATCCGGCCCGGCGCCATCGGGGGCAGCAAACCCAGGGTGAGTGAGCTCACCCCAAAATTCCGCTTTTTTTTTTTTAACCGGGAAGAGTTTTCCGAGTGTTTTTTTTAAGATGGAAAAGGGTTTTGTTAAAGATGAGTTTTTTTGGGGGAGAGTTGGAGGTGAGGAATGGATTAAAGTGGTTTTTTTTTTGTCGTTTCCGCGTGCAACAAGTGGCGTGTGATGGAGAGGGGTGTGGGGAGCAGGGAATTGGGATTTATTTGGGAAGAGGAGATCCCCGCGTGTCCATAAACACCCCAAAAATTGTCCCCGGAGCTCCCACCCTGCCCCAAACACCCCGCTTTTAGGATCTGGGGCCTTTCCCAGCTTCATTTCCCTGCTCCAAATCCCAATTTCCCACCCCAAACCTCGGGCTGAGCTTCTCCGCGCTTCTTTGGAATTAAAATTTGAATTTTTTTTTCCCCTTCCTCTCCCCTTTCCTCTTCCTTCCGTCCCCGCGGGGACACCCGGGCGCTCCTTGCTCACAAAAGCAGGTCGCCACTCCCGACGTGGAGAAGAAAATCGAGGAATACAAGCGGGAGAATCCCGGGATGTTCAGCTGGGAAATCCGGGACCGGCTGCTCAAGGACGGGCACTGCGACCGCAGCACGGTGCCCTCAGGTGAGAAGGCAGCTTGGCCGCAAGCCCTGGGATGCTGGACGGGAAAAGTTATCCCGAGGGAAAAAAAAGTTATCCCGAGGGAAATAAAAGTTATCCCGAGGGAAAAGTTATCCCGAGGGAAAAAAGTTATCCCGAGGGGAAAAAAGTTATACCTAGGGAAAAAAAGTTATCCCGAGGGAAAAAAAAGTTATCCCGAGGGAAAAGTTATCCCCAGGGAAAAAAGTTATCCCGAGGGAAAAAAAGTTATCCCGAGGAAAAAAGTTATCCCGAGGGAAAAGTTGTTATCCCGAGGGAAAAAAGTTATCCCGAGGGAAAAGAAGTTATCCCGAGGGAAAAGTTTTCCAGAGGGTTCTAAAACCCTCCTGGTTTTGTTGGGATGAAGGGGGAGAATCGCCCCAAGCAAACGCCGGGGTTTGGGGAGGGATTTGTGCCCCGGTTGATGTGAAAAAGGACGAGAACAAATCCCTTTTCCCAGGTTTTTCCGGTTCCCTGGAATGCCGGGGGGGTGATGGGGCAGGGGGAGACCCTCGGGGGGAAAGGGGAGCTCGGATTGTCCCGCTGGGATTTGTGCAGCACCGGGAGATCCTGGGAGATCCTGGGAGATCCAGGGAGATCCTGGGAGATCCAGGGATTCCGATAAAGCCCGGGGGATCCATGAGATCCCGGGATCTTGGGAAATCCAGGGATTCCGATAAAGGCCGAGAGAACCATGAGATCCCAGGAGATCCTGAGATCCTGATAAAGGCTGAGAGATCCACGGGATCCTGGGAGATCCAGAGATCCCGAGATCCCGATAAAGGCTGAGAGATCCATGAGATCCCGGCAGATCCAGAGGTCCCGATAAAGGCCAAGAGATCCATGAGATCCCTCCCGGGAGATCCCGAGATCCCGAGATCCTGATAAAGGCCGAGAGATCCATGAGATCCCGGGAGATCCAGAGATCCCGATAAAGGCTGAGAGATCCATGAGATCCCAGAAGATCCTGAGATCCCGATAAAGGCTGAGAGATCCATGAGATCCCAGAAGATCCTGAGATCCCGATAAAGGCCAAGAGATCCATGAGATCCGATGAGATCCCGAGATCCCGATAAAGGCCAAGAGATCCATGAGATCCCAGGAGATCCAGAGATCCCGAGATCCCGATAAAGGCCAAGAGATCCATGAGATCCCGGGAGATCCAGAGATCCCGATAAAGGCTGAGAGATCCATGAGATCCCAGGAGATCCCGAGATCCCGAGATCCCGATAAAGGCCGAGAGATCCATGAGATCCCAGGATCCAGATCGGGGATCCATGGGGAGCGAGGCTGGATCCCAGGGAGGAGTTTGGGGCGCTCCTCAGGGCTCCCCGCGAGTTTTGGAGCCCGGAGCTCCATCCCAGCCGGGGGAAATCCGGGAATTTTGGGGGTGGCAGAGATCTGCTGCCCCTGGGGATGCTCCGATCCCAGGATCCCGGCAGATCCCAGCCCCTGCGAGCAGCGGATCTCGCTCTGGGGGTTCGGGCGCGTTCCCGGGGGAAGGAGAGCGGCATTCCCGGCCGCTCCCACTTTTCCGCAGGCAGCTTATACTCGCCTTTCTGCCTTTGACTGCGCGAGGTTTAGTGAGTTCGATTAGCCGCGTGCTCCGCATCAAATTCGGCAAGAAGGAGGAGGACGAGGACTGCGACAAGAAGGAGGAGGACGGCGACAAGAAGGCCAAGCACAGCATCGACGGCATCCTGGGCGACAAAGGTAGCGCGCGTCACCGCGGGGACGGCGGGGGGGACGCCGAGGTGGCACCGAGGGGACACCGAGGGGACACCGAGGGGGGAACACGGCGGTGACACCGAGGTGACATCGCGGGGACGTGGCGGTGAAATCGCAGTGACGTCGGGGGGGACACAGAGGTGGCACCAAGGTGACACCGAGGTGATGTCTCGGGGACATCGCGGTGACATCGCGGGGGACACCGAGGTGATATCTCGGGGACATCGCGGTGACATCGCGGGGGACACCGAGGTGATATCTCGGGGACATCTCGGTGACATTGTGGGGGACACCGAGGTGGTATCTCGGGGACATCGCGGTGACATCGCGGGGGACACCGAGGTGATATCTCGGGGACATCTCGGGGGTATCTCGGCGACATCTCGGGGACATCGCGGTGAAATTGGGGGGGACACTGAGGGGACCTTGGCGGGGACACCGAGGTGACATCTCGGGGACATCACGGTGACATCGTGGTGGCATCGGGGGGGACATGGAGGTGACACCAAGGTGACACCGAGGTGATCTCTCGGGGACATCTCAGGGATATCTCGGGGATATCTCAGAGACATCGTGGTGTCATCAGGGGGGACACAGAGGTGACACCAAGGTGACACCGAGGTGATATCTCGGGGGACATCTTGGGGATATCTCGGAGACATCGTGGTGGCATCAGGGAGGACACGGAGGTGACACAAAGGTGACACCGAGGTGACATCGCGGGGACATTGAGGTGATATCTCGGGGGACACCAAGGTGGTATCTCAGGGACATCGCGGTGACATCGCAGTGAAATCGGGGGGCACACGGAGGTGACCCCGAGGTGACACCCAGGTGACACTGAGGGGACCTCGGGGGGGACACCGAGGTGACGTTTCGGGGACATCTCGAGGACATCTCAGGGATATCTCGGGGATATCTCAGGGACATCTCGAGGACATCTCAGGGACATCTCAGGGATATCTCAGGGACATCTCAGGGATATCTCAGGGATATCTCGGGGATATCTCAGGGACATCTCAGGGACATCTCGGGGACATCTCAGGGATATCTCGGGGATATCTCAGGGACATCTCGGGGACATCTCGGGGATATCTCGGGGACATCGCGGTGGCATCCGGGGGAACACGGAGGTGACACCCAGGTGACATCTCTGGCACATCGCCGACTCAATTCCAGATCCGCCCTCTTTGCGTTTCCCCCCCTAAAAAAACCAAAATTAACCCCCGCGCTGCCAGCGGCGCTGGAGGGAGGAGGAGGAGGAGGAGGAGGAGGAGGAGGAGGAGGAGGAAGAGCTGTCGGTGCTTTTCGCTCGGGATCAATTATCCATTAAAAAAAAAGCCGGGAATGGCCGGAGGGGAGGGGAAGAGGAACCTCGGAGGCCGTAAATGAATTTGTTAAGCAGATTTCGCTGCCGCCGCCTAAGTGGTCCCCTGGAAGCGGCGCTGACAGGTGACCGATGGAAGCGGTCAATATCAATTAGGGACGGGAGCGCCGCCAGGCACCGGGGGGAGCCCCCGGAGAACCCCCTGAATTATCCCGGGGAAAAAAAAATCCAGGGGGAAAATAATCCACAATCAAAAAAATTTAAAAAAAAAAAAATTAAAAAAAAAATAAAATTACAACAAAAAAAAACCACCAAAAAAACAAAAAAAAACCCAAAAAAAATCACCAAAACCAAAATTACAAGAATAAAAAAATTACAACCATAAAAAAATGACAACTAAAAAAAAAATCACAACTAAATAAAAGAAATCAAGGCCAAAAATAAAAATATCTCCAGGAGAAATGATGCTGGAGGAGAGATCCAGGGGAAATTCCTGGAGGGGGAAAGGATCCCAGCCAGGCCCGGGGAGGTTTTTTTGTGGTCTCGTCAAGGCTGAGGATGGAAAAGGATTTTTTTTTTCCAAGTTTTTCCAGCTGGGAATGAGGGGATTGGGGGTGGGAATTGGTGACAACAACAACAGAAAGGAGGAAAAGGAAGGGGAAAAAACAAAGTGGAATTTTGCGGGAGGATCCGTCCGGGATAAACGAGCTCGCTTTGGGCACGGAACGAGCGCCTGGCGCCGCTTTTTGGGGAGAAAAAAGCGATTTTTGGGAGTCCCGGGATTTGGGATTTTGGCGATTTTCTCCCGATTTGGTGCAAAGCGAGGACGCGGCTGAGCCGGAGTTGGGGTTTTTGGGGGATTTGTGGGGTGAGCGGGATTCTCCCCCAATCCCGGCGTGGGAATCGCTTCCAAACTCTGCCCATCGCTCCCAAATTCCTCCCAGTTTTGGGCTTTTTGGGGCAGAAAGAGCCCTCAAGAAGGGAGCTGGAAATGAAAGAGCAGAAAAAGGGATTTTTTTATTATTATTATTATTTAATTTTTTATTATTTTAATTTTTATTTTAATTCTTATTTAATTTTTTATTTATTTTTATTATTTTCTTTTTGTTTAATTTTTATTATTTTATTATTTTATTTAATTTTTATTACTTTTATTTTATTTAATTTTTTATTTAGTTGTTAATTAATTTTTATTATTTAATTTTTTATTATTTACTTCTTTATTATTTACTTTTTAATTTAATTTTTATTACTTTTATTTTTATTTAATTTTTTATTTAATTTTTATTTAATTTTTATTTTAATTTTATTTAATTTTTATTTTAATTTTTATTTAATTTTTATTCTAATTTTTATTTAATTTTTATTTCATTTTTACTTACTTTTAATTTAATTTTTATTAGTTTTTATTATTTTAATTTTTATTTAAATTATTTTAATTTTTATTTAATTACTACAATTTTTTTAGCGATACACATTTTTTTTCCCCCTCTTTCTTTTCCCCAACCTTGAAGATGAACTTCACTTACAAAGACCTTCGAGTCCATTGAAGCTTTGTAAGGAAAAAAAAAGATTCCCGACCACAAAAGCAAACAGAAAAAAAAAACTAAAATAAAAGAAAGAAAAAGGGGGGAAAAAAAATAAAAAAGTGGGATAAAAAAAAGGAAAAAAAACCCCAAGACTGCCTTAAAAATGAATTAAAGCGAGGGGGGAGGGGAGGGATCCATTCTCATTCCAAATTCCGCCAGGAGGAGAAAAAAAACTTTTGGACAAAAGGGCCCCGAGGACGGGAAGAAAAGGAAATAAATTATTCAAAACTCCCCGCTGTTAGATAGTTTTGTAATATTATCGCAGCGGCTGCCGCAGAAAGGCAGAGCCGTTGGACGCTGCGAAAATGTTTTGCTGCGATTTGGGACAAGGGGAGCGATGCTCATTTGGAAATCGGGGTCATTGTGGGGTTTTTTTATTATTATTTTTGAAGGTTTTAATTTGATTAAAATGTGCGGGAGGAAAAGGAGGTTTGGGGGAGATGGAGCGGAGCGGTTGGGGGAAAATATCTTTATTTTTTTTGGATTTTTTGGGGGTTTTTTCGCTCGAAAAAAAAGATTAAAAATTAAAAAAAAAATATAAAAGAATGAAGGAGAGGGGAGGTTTTTATCCCTGATTAGAGCGCAAAAAATGCGTGTCAAGAGGCAAAACAAAACGCTCCTTTCTCCCTTCATGGGTGAGGCTGCGGACAAATCAAACACGAGCCCCCGATCCTGGATAAAAAAGGGACAAATTTGGGCAAATTCCCTCGCTCGGAGCCTGGGGAGCGCCGCGATCCCTCCGAGGGTGCAGAAAAATCCCGATTTTTCCGCAATTCCGTGATTTTTATAGCCAGGAAAACGCTCCCTCCCTCCAAAAAATTCAAATTAAATCGGGAATTTGAGGGTTTTTTTTGGGTCTGGGGGTTCTCCAGTGTCGAGGTTGGAAAAGGAGAGGCCAAAATTCGGAATTTTCCGCGGTGCGAGCGAGGGTTTTAACGCCTGGGAAAGTTTTAATGGGACTAATTAAGATAATTGATGATTGCGATTGTAAAACATAGGTTGGAAACCGGAGAGATTTTTGCTTGGGGGGGAAAAAACCAAAAAAAAAACCCCAAAAAACCCCAAAAAATGTGATTTTTCTAGGGAAAAAAACCCAAAAAATAAACCCCGAAAGTGATTTTTGCTGGGGTAGAATAAAAAAATAAACCCAAAATGCGATTTTTGCTCGGTGAAAAATTGAAATAAACCCCCCAAAACGCCATTTTTGGTCGGAAAAAACCAGCAAAAATCCACAATTTCTGCTGGAAAAAGTCTCGATTCCACACCCCGAGATTAAAACCTCTCCAGACTTTTCCCTCCCTCCACCCAAATTTTTAATTTCCAAGTGCCTCCCTCTAAAACCAACCCAACCTCGCTGAATCGAGGAATTTTAATCAATTTTTCCCTTTTTGGGACTACGAGAGGGGGTTGAAAAAACCCGCGAAAAAAACGCGGAAAAAAACCTTAAATTTTGCTTTTTTTTTTAAAAATAATCTTTTTTTTTCTCTCTCCGTGGCGGGGAGCCGGGGGAAGCCAACATTAAATGCTTTTTCTTTTTAAAAAGGGAAAGAAAAAAAAAAAATAAGATTCCACCCCTCGCGCCTGTTTCTTTCTATCGTCTGCTTGGCATTTAATAATGTTAAGACTTATTAGAGGTGGTAATGAAAAGTGTGGATGTTGAATAGGGAGCTGTGTTGGAGAAGGGTGTAATAGCTCCGAGGCATGCTAAGAAATGTATTTATCCCCAATCAGGACTCACTCTCTGAGTTCCCAGCACAAACGTTAAGTTGAAGGGTTTTAAGGCAGATTAAATTGAGCCTTTATTTCTTTGCACTTTCATCTTTAAACGGCTCACTCTGGTTAGCCCTGGGCGGATATTCATGAGGATTCGGGTTGGGGTTTTTTTGGGGGGTTTTTGGTTTTTTTATTCTTTTATTTTTATTTTATTTTTTGAAATTTTTTTTGTTTATTTTATATATATAAAATTTTATATATATATATATATATATAATTTATATATATATATATAATTTATATATATATATATAATTTATATATATATATATATATAATTTATATATATATTATTTATTAATATTATTTATTTATATATACTTGTATATATATATAAGTACATATAAAATGATATATGTACTTATATATATAATTAAATATAAAAATTTAGATATAATTTTATGCATACTTATATATAATTAAATAAATAATTATATAGACAATTATATATTTATATAATTATTTATATATCCTTGTATATAGAAGTATATAGAAAATGATATATATGCTTATATATATAGTTATATATAAAATGATATATATAATTGTATATACAATTATGTATACAATTATATATAAAATATTATATAAAATTATATATATCATTATATATATCATTATATATATCTATATATATCATTATATGTATCATTATATATACCATTATATCCATTATATATATCATTATATCTATAATTATATATAAAATCTTATATAAAATTATATATATATTTATATTTACACCTCCTTGTTGATTAATAATAATAATAATAATAATAATAATAATAATAGTAATAATAATAATAATAATAATAATAATAATAATAATAATAATAATAATAATAATAATAATAATAATAATAATAATAATAGTAATAATAATAATAATAATAATAATAATAATAATAATAATAATAATAATAATAATAATAATAATAATAATAATAATAATAATAATAATAATAATTGGGGCTCCCTGTGGGGAATTTGGGGACCCCCAAAATTCGGGGGGAGCCTCTGGGGGAGGGGAAGGGGTCCTGAATTAATTGGATCAGAACCGGGGGGGTCTCTGGAGGGTCCCCCCACCCCCAGCGGGTCCTCGCAGGGACCCCCGGGCTCTGTTTTTGGGGGGGGAAAAGCGGAATTTTAGGGAATTTTCCACTCTGTGACACCCCCCAAGTTTGTGGCCTCGGCGGATTTTGGGGGGAAAAGCGGCGGGATCGGGGCTGGGGTTTGGGGAAGGTAAAAAAAGGAGAACGGTGGGAACGGGGTTGGGATTTTGGGGGGCAAAAGAGGGAGAACGGCAGGATCAGGGTGGGATTTTGGGGGGAAAGGAGAGAGGTGGGACCGGGGTTGGAATTTTGGGGGGGAAAAAAGGAGAGCAGCAGGATCAGGGGTGGGATTTTGGGGGGAAAGGAGAGAGGTGGGACCGGGGTTGGAATTTTGGGGGGAAAGAAGGAGAACGGCAGGATGGAGGCTCCGGTTTTGGGAGGAAAGGAGAGCAGCAGGATCGGGGTTGGGATTTTGGGGGAAAGAGGCAGGATCAGGGTTGGGATTTGGGGGGGAAAAGCGGCAGGACCGGGGTTGGGATTTTGGGGAGAATGAAGGAGAACGGCAGGATCAGGGTTGGAATTTTTGGGGGAAAGAGGCAGGATCAGGGTTGGGATTTTTGGGGGAAAGGAGAGCAGCAGCATCGGGGTTGGGATTTGGGGTGAAAGCAGCAGGATCAGGGTTGGGATTTTGGGGGGAAAGGAGAGCGGAAGGATCAGGGTTTGGATTTGGGGGGAAGGCAGCAGGATCAGGGTTTGGATTTTGGGGGGAAAGCGGGAGAGAGGCAGGACCGGGGGTCCCCTGAGCTCGGGCACCGCGGGAGGGTCCCCAGGGCCAACCCCCGCCGCTCCCGCCGCGCTTTTGGGGACGGATTTTGGAAGGTCCCGCCCGAACTGAGAGAGCTCGGGAGGAGCAAAAAGCAAATCGGGGACCCCCAGAGCTGGGAAGGAGCAAAAAGGAAATCGGGGACCCCCAGAGCTGGGCAGGAGGAAAAAGGAAACCGGGGACCCCCAGAGCTGGGAGGAGCAAAAAGGAAATCGGGGACCCCCAGAGCTGGGAGGGAGCAAAAAGGAAATCGGGGACCCCCAGAGCTGGGAGGAGGAAAAAGGAAATCGGGGACCCCCAGAGCTGGGCAGGAGCAAAAAGGAAATCGGGGACCCCCAGAGCTGGGAGGAGGAAAAAGGAAATCGGGGACCCCCAGAGCTCGGGAGGAGGAAAAAGGAAATCGGGGACCCCCGGAGCTCGGGAGGAGGAAAAAGGAAATCGGGGACCCCCAGAGCTGGGAGGAGGAAAAAGGAAATCGGGGACCCCCAGAGCTGGGCAGGAGCTTTGTTCCCCGAGCAGGGCAGGGGGAGAAGAGGAGCTGCGGGGCCGATTTATCAGCAAACAATCGGCGGAGGGTTTAAAAACCAACACGCGGCTCCTCTGTAAATGTGTGTTTAGAAGCGCGGGGGGGGCCCCCAGAGCAGACACTTCATCAAATCAAGGGATTACCAAAGGTTGGCAATCTAATCAAACACAGCCCAGGCGGGATTTGTGAGTGTTGCGAGCGGGATCAGCTCTAATAATGGGGGGCAGGAGAAGAGATAGGGGAGGTGTCAAGCAATTCATTGGCTTTAGGCTGAGTTATTCTGTGCATATTTCAGGCCGAGAGGAGAGGGGAAGAGAGGGAAAGAGGAATGGAAAAAATAATAAAAAATATAAAAATAAAAAAAAAAAATGGAGGAGAAGGGAGAGGGAAAGGGGGGGGGCCGCGGGATGCGGGCGCACACGGAGCTTACATGTCACAAAAAAAAGCTGAGACAAATGAGGTACAACAATAAACACAGATAACAATTACAAAGGCAAACAGTGGCTTTTGGGGAACGAGAACCTGGGCTACATAAACAAAGTCGGCAAATGTTGGCAAGATAAACTCCTGCCTAAATCGAGTGTGACGGGGAGGAGAGAAGAGAGGAGGAGAGATAAGGCTGGAGAGGGGAATAAACGAGAATAAACGAGAATAATCGAACACGAGGCGTTTGAAAAAAAACAAACTTGAGACGAGGATGGCGCGGGAGGGAGAGAGGGAATTTCAGGGAGATGTTGGAGATCCCGGGATTCTTTGGGGTTTGGGGTTTGGTTTCTTCCCCCTCCCTTTTTTTGGGGGAGAAGAAAAGGATCCGTCCCTGGAGGGGGAAGGTGGGAAGGGAAATGTGGGGATCAGAGGCAGGTGGGGAGACCCGGACGGGAGAGGAAAGGCGACGGAGACTTTTAAATGTGGGATTTGGAGGTGATTTCATTGCCCAGGGAGGGGAGGATTTGGGGAGAAGAGGGGGGAGATGGAGCCTCCACAGAGAGACCCAGAAGAGAAACGAGCAGGTCTCATCCTAATCCCAAATTTGGGCCCAAATCGGGCCGGGAAAGAGGGGACAGAGATGGAATTAAAGCAGAGAGGGAGAGGAATGATCCAGAGGTTGCCGCAAACAAACAGATCCCCCTTTTCCCAAAAAAAAAAAACCCCGCTTTTAACCCGAAATCATCTCCGGGAGCAGCTCTGGGTCTCGCTCTCCCTTGGAGGAGCTTTTCCAAGCGGGAATTGCGCTCGGGAGAGAGGGGAGAGGGACGTGTCTGCAGCGTGGTTAAAGGAATTAGATATTTACCAGTTTGAAATAAGCCTGGGCACGGAATAAAAAAAAAAAAAAAAAAAAAAGAAAAAGCGGAGAAGGGGGGGAAGAGAAAAAGAGAGAGAGAGAGGAGAGCGAAGATGAGACGGGAGAACACTTCAAACGAATTCATCATCTGGAGTGGCGAAGGGGAGATTTAGAGACAGTATTGGGAAGTTATTTAGATATTAATAACATATTTTCCTGAGGCGTCAGGAGTGCCTCCATACGCACTTTTCCCTCGCAGCTATTTGGCTGGGTGAAATATGGGAGACCCAAATGTTGGGGAGAGATAACACAATCAGCCGAGCCCTGGTCCTGCGACTGCATCGCGGCGTTAAACCCGGATTAACCTCCCCTTCCTCCCCCGCCGCCCGTTTGGCACCCCCCCTTCATCATCATCATCATCATCATCATCGTCATCATCATCCCCAAAATTCCACCCCCCCGCCAAAAGCTTTTTTTTTTTTTTTTTCCCCCGAATTTTTATTTTTATTTTAAAACCCTCGCGATGGGGTTTTAAAACACAAATAAGAGCGGCCTTGAAGAGGGGAGGGAATCGCTCCGGCGTTGGGGTGAAGGATTTTTTTTTGGAAAATTGGCATAAAAAGGGGGGGAAAAACCGGGGAAAAAGCGAATTAAAGTGTGCAGACCTGGGATTTGAGGATATTCTGTGTTTATGGGCTGGGTTCTGAAAAAGGAGAGGGGGTAAAATCAAAGCGCTTTAATCGGCTGACTCCTCTTCCTCACCGCTTTTAGTCGCTTTTTTAAATGGGGTTTTTATTCGGGTTTTTAGGAAATCGGAACTTCAGCCCCGGTTTTTTGGGGGGTCAGGAAAGGAGGGATCCGAGCTGAAAATCTCCCAGAATTGGGGTTTTTTTTGGGGGGGGGTCTCCTCCTCCTCTTCCTCCCCGCTCATCCCAAGGAAACTCAGGGATGGAGGAGTTGGGAAGCGCGGGTGAAGCTCCGGGATGGGAGCAGAGCCCGGGATGGGGAGGGAGGGTCGGGGATACCCCGAAAAAAAAACCCCTAAACCCCTCCCCATCCTCCTCCTCCTCCTCCTCCTCCTCCTCCTCCTCCTCCTCCTCCTCCTCCTCCTCCTCCTCCTCCTCCTCCTCCTCCTCCTCCTCCTCCTCCTCCTCCTCCTCCTCCTCCTCCTCATTCCCGGCTCATCCCGGGGCTGCCGGGGCCACAAAAGGCTCCGGATGTCACTAATGCCGCTTTATGAAGACATTTGTCACCCGCGCTTGGGGACAACCGGGGAAGGAAGGCCCGGGATGGGGCCGGGGAGGGCGGGAGAGGCCGGGGGAGGTGATGATGATGAAGATGATAGTGATGGTGATGATGAGGATGGTGATGATGATGTTTTGGGGGCACCGTTTGGGATTGACCCGTGCGCTTCAACGGCTCTCGGAGCTGTCGGGAGGGACAGGGGGGCTTGCAGCTGCTCGGGGGGGTTTGGAGTTCCTTGGAGAGGGTTTGGAACTTCTTGGAGAGAGTTTGGAGCTCCTCAGGAAGGTTTGGAGCAACTCGGAGAGGGTTTGGAGCTCCTCAGAGAGGGTTTGGAACTTCTCAGGGAAGGTTTGAAACTTCTCAGAGAGGGTGTAGAACTTCTCAGGAAGGTTTGGAGCTCCCTGGAGAGGTTTAGAGCTCCTCAGAGAGGGTTTGGAGCTCCTCAGAGAGGGTTCAGAACTTCTCAGGAAGGTTTGGATCTCCTCGGTGAGGGTTTGGAACTTCTCAGGGAGGGTTTGGAACTCCTCAGTGGGGGCTTGGAACCCCTTGGGGAGGGTTTGGAACTTCTCAAAAGGAGCTTAAAGTTCCTTGGAGAGTGTTCGGAACTCCCTGGAGAGGGCTTGGAACTCCTCAGGGAGGGTTTGGAACTTCTTGAAAGGGGTTTGGAGCTCCTTGGAGATGGGTTGGAGCTCCTCGGGAGGGTTTGGAGCTCTTTGGGAGGGTTTGGAGCTCCTCGGGAGGGTTTGGAGCTCCTCAAGAAGGGTTGGAGCTCCTCGGGAAGGCTTGGAGCTCCTCAGGAGGGTTTGGAGCTCCTCAGGAAGGGTTGGAACTACTTGAAAGGGGTTTGGAGCTCCTCGGGAAGGTTTGGAGCTCCTCGGGAAGGTTTGGAGCTCCTCAGGAAGGTTTGGAGCTCCTCGAGCAGGGTTTGGAGCTCCTCGGGAAGGTTTGGAGTTCCTCAGGAAGGTTTGGAGCTCCTCGGGAAGGTTTGGAGCTCCTCAGGAAGGTTTGGAGCTCCTCGGGAAGGTTTGGAGCTCCTCAGGAGGGTTTGGAGCTCCTTAGGAAGGTTTGGAGCTCCTCAGAAAGGTTTGGAGCTCCTCGGGAAGGTTTGAAGCTCCTTGGGAAGGTTTGAAGCTCCTTGGGAAGGTTTGGGACATCCCAGGGGGAACCGCAGGTCCTTGGGACAGTCGGGAAGGGTTCGGAGCGGGAAGGGGCTGGACGGGAAGAACCCAAGGGCAGGAGAGGGCGGAAGGGTGAGGAACAGCAGAGGGAGGAGGAGCAGCTCCAGCCCTCGGTCCCGGAGCCACCCCCGGCACAGGGAGATCCCGGGAATGGGACAGGCGGGAAATCCATGGGGAACAGCACCGGGAACGGAGCTGGGGATGAACATCGGGAATGGAGATGGGAATGAACATCGGGAATGGAGCTGGGAATGAACATCGGGAACAGGATTGGGAATGAACATCGGGAACAGGATTGGGAATGGACATCGGGAATGGAGATGGGAATGAACATCGGGAATGGAGCTGGGGATGAACATTGGGAACAGGATTGGGAATGAACATCAGGAATGGAGCTGGGAATGGACATCAGGAACAGGATTGGGAATGAACATCAGAAATGGAGCTGGGAATGAACATCGGGAACAGGATTGGGAATGAACATCGGGAATGGAGCTGGGAATGAACATTGGGAATGGAGCTGGGAATGAACATCAGGAACAGGATTGGGAATGAACATCGGGAATGGAGCTGCGGATGAACATCAGGAATGGAGCTGGGAATGAACATCGGGAACAGGATTGGGAATGAACATCGGGAACAGGATTGGGAATGAACATTGGGAATGGAGCTGGGAATGAACATCAGGAATAGGATTGGGAATAGAGTTGGGAATTAACATCAGGAAAAGAGTTGGGAATGAATGTTGGGAATACGCCTGGGAATGAACATCGGGAATGGAGCTGGGAATGGAGCTGGGAACAGGATTTGGAACAGATTTGGGAATGAACATTGGGAATAGAGTTGGGAATTGACGTTGAGAACAGCATTGGGAATAGAGTTGGAAACAGGATTGGGAATAGAGCTGGGAATTAACGTTGGGAATAGAGATGGGAATGAACATTGGGAAAAGAGTTGGGAATAGAGTTGGGAGCAGCATTGGGAATAACATTTGGAACAGGATTTGGAATAGAGTTGGGAATAGTTTGGGATAGAGTTGAGCACAGGATTTGGAACAGAGTTGGGAATAGAGTTGGGAATAGAGTTGGGAATTAACGTTGGGAATTAACGTTGGGAATTAACGTTGGGAATTAACGTTGGGAGCAGCACTGGGAGCAACGTTGGGAATAGAGTTGGGAATAGAGCTTGGAATTAACCTTGGGAACAGCACTGGGAATAGCATTGGGATATCAATTGGGAGGTAATTTGGAATAGCATTGGGAATATCAATGGGAATATCAATGGGAATATCAATGGGAATATCAATTGGGAATATCATTGGGAATATCAATGGGAATATCACTGGGAATATCATTGGGAATATCAATGGGAATATCAATGGGAATATCATTTGGGATATCACTGGGAGTACAGTTTGGGATTTCATTTGGGATTTCATTTGGGATGTAATTTGGGATGTAATTTGCGATATCGTTTGGAATACCCTTTGGAATGTCGTTTGGAATTTCGCCTCTCCGGGGCAGGGCAGGGAGATGAAATTTTGTCCGCTGAGAGATTTTGGGAGCGCGGCTTTTTCCGGGGAAACGTTGGGAAAGAATTCCCAAAAGGAGCCGCCAGTTTTACCTCGGGAGAGGGGGAGGAGGCGGAGAGAGAGGGATGGAGGGGATTTGGGAATGTCCCGGCCCCGGAATGGTCGGGAGCGATCCCGAGGGGAGTTTGGGGAGTGAAGGGGAAGTTGGGGCTCCAAAGGGGCAGCGGGGAGGGCACGGGGGTGTCCCAAGCCCCACAGAGGTGTCCCCAGCCCCATAGAGGTGTCCCCAGCCCCACAGAGCTGTCCCTGGCCCCACTGATGTGTCCCCTGCCCCACAGAGCTGTCCCCAGCCCCACTGAGCTGTCCCCCACCCCACAGAGGTGTCCTCTGTCCCACAGAGCTGTCCCCAGCCCCATTGAGATGTCCCCAGCCCCACTGAGCTGTCCCTGGCACCACAGATGTGTTCCTGGCCCCACAGAACTGTCCCCAGCCCCACAGAGGTGTCCCCTGCCCCACAGAGCTGTCCCCGGCCCCACTGAGCTGTCCCCCACCCCACAGAGGTGTCCTCTGTCCCACAGAGCTGTCCCCAGCCCCATTGAGATGTCCCCAGCCCCACAGAGCTGTCCCCGGCCCCACAGCGGTGTTCCTGGCCCCACAGAACTGTCCCCTGCCCCATTGAGATGTCCCCTGCCCCACAGAACTGTCCCCTGTCCCACAGAGCTGTCCCCGGCCCCACAGAGCTGTCCCCGGCCCCACAGAGCTGTCCCTGGCCCCACAGATGTGTCCTCTGTCCCACAGAGGTGTCCCATAGAGAGAAAGGTGTCCCCTGCCCCACACTGGGGTGTCCCCTGCCCCACTGGGGTGTCCCCTGCCCCACATTGGGGTGTCCCCTGCCCCACATTGGGGTGTCCCCTGCCCCACATTGGGGTCTCCCCTGCCCCACACTGGGGTGTCCCCTGCCCCACACTGGTGTGTCCCCTGCCCCACACTGGGGTGTCCCCTGCCCCACATTGGGGTCTCCCCTGCCCCACACTGGGGTGTCCCCTGCCCCACTGGGGTGTGTCCGGCTGCCCCAAAAGGATCCTCCTGTACCCCATGCAGGGATTCTCCTTCGCCCCTCCCGAGGATGTTCCCTGATCCCAAAGGGCGCTCTCTGCCCCCCAAAGGATTCTCCTTGATCCCAAAGGATGATCTTTGATCCCAAGGGACCCTCCTTGATCCCAAAGGGTGCTCTCTGATCCCAAAGGACTCTCTCTGATCCCAAAGGATGATCTCTGATCCCAAAGGACGCTCCTTGGTCCCAAAGGGCGCTTTCTGCCCCCAAAGGATTCTCCCTGATCCCAAAGGATTCTCCCTGATCCCAAAGGACTTTCCCTGCCCTAAAGAACTTTCTCTGCCCCCAAAGGACCCTCCCTGATCCCAAAGGATGATCCTTGATCCCAAGGGACACTCTTTGATCCCAAGGGACTCTCTCTGATCCCAAAGGACTCTCCTTGAGCCAAAAGACTTTCCCTGATCCCAAAGGACCCTTCCTGATCCCAAAGGCCTCTCCCTGATCCCAAAGGCCTCTCCCTGGCCCCAGGGATGTCCCAAAGGTTCCGAAGGCACCCCGCTCCATCCCCGCTCCATCCCCGCTCCATCCCCGCTCCCTGCCCCGGGCCTGGCCCCGGCCGGGCCGGGGGAGGAAGAGGAAAATCCCCCAAATCCCCTCCTGCTCCCCAGCCCGCGGCCCTCGGGAGGTTTTTGGTGCTAAAATTGGAAGGAGCTCCTGGCTGACCCCGGGCTCGGGGGAACCGCTCAGAGCCTCCTTTGTCCCCAGCCCTGGGATCAAAGTGAGCCGGGGACACCTCCGGGAGCTGGGCCGGGGGTGGGGACGCCTCTTTCCCCATTTTATTCCCATTTTCCCCCCATTTCCCCCCATTTTTCCCCATTATTTCCCATTTTTCCCCATTTTTCCCCATTTTTCCCCATTTTTTTCCCATTTTCCCAGGGGATCCGGGGAAAGCGCCCCTGCCCCGCTGCCTTCCCTCCCCCAGCTCGGGGATTCCCATCTTTTATTTCATTTCTTTTCATCCCATTCCCATTTTTATTGAGAATTGAGGGACCAAAGTTGGTTGCGGCTCCTTTCGGAGAGGAACCGAAAATCACCCGCTTGGTTCCGGGCTGGCTCCGAGCTGGGAGAAAACTCCTGAAAACCGGGAAAAACTTCCACAACTCCGCAGGATTTGGGGTTTTTTTCCCCTCTCCCGGAGATTAAAAAAAAACAGGAGCCGGGAGTTTGATTTAATCGCGATTAATTCCGATAAAGTGGGGGCGTAAATGTCGGGGGACATCCAGGGGACAACCAGGGGACATCCAGGGACATCCAGGGGACTTCCAGGGGACATCCAGGGGACATCCAGGGGACATCCAGGGGACATCAGGGACAGCGATCTTTAAATCTGAATAAACCAGGGGGGCCCTCAATTGATGCCCCCCAACCTCTTCAAGGCCCTAAACGATGCCAGGAGCGGATTTTAAAGCAATATTTCTATTTATTTCTATTTATTTATCTCGCCTTCAGCGCCTGGACTTTTCCAGAGGGACTCGTGATTTACTTTTTTATTATTTTTTTTTAAAATGATTTTGAAATTCCGTCCCCACTCCCGCTGTTTGATGCTAAAAAGCAGCAAATTGAGCTATTTGAAGCTTTTTTTATTTCCCCTTAACTTCCCATCCCTGGGAACGCGGATATTTGGGTTGTACCTGGTTTCTCCATCCCTTTTTTGGTTTTGTTTTTGGTTTTTTGGTGTGTTTTTTCCTGGAGTTTTATTTTTTTTCCCCCCTTAATCTCCTTCCAGCCTCAAACCCTCCCCCGCGCTGTGCTCGCAGCGGGATCGCGGCGATTTCCACGCCCGAAAAAACTTCGGCAAAAAAGAGGAGGAGGAGGAAAGTTTGTAGGCTTTTGACAAACGGTTTGTTTTTGGGTTTTTTGGGGGGGTTTTTTTTGCCTGTTTGTTGTGGATTTTATTTGCTTTTTGTTATTCATTTTTGGGTTTATTTTTAACAAACAAACAAACCCAACCGGGCGGGTTTTACCATCCCAAATTCCCCGCGGGAGGAGATGTTGGGAAGAGGAAGAGAAGGCGCAACCTGTGCTGAAAGCCAAGGGATGTTTTTATATTTTTGGGGGGGAATAAATCAAAATAATTCCCGCTACTCCCAAGGGAAAACGCTCCCAACCTCACGGAGCAAAGCGGGAGAAATTCCCCAATTTTTGCCCTGCTCTGCCAGGGAATAAAGCGGGGATTCCTCGGTCGGGATCAATCCCAAGGGATAAAACAACCCCGAGGAGCAGAAAACATCCCCTCACCCTCAGATCCGCAGGGAACCCCAAATATTGCGATGATTTTTCCCCCCCTTGCCCGGCTGGGAAGGGAAAAATCGGCGCCACATCCTCGCTCCTCTGGCGCTCCGCGACTTTTCCCGGCGATTTTCAACTTTAATTTGATTTTTTTTTAAACTCTTTTGCCGTCCCGCTCCTCTCTCCCCATTATTATTAATTTTTTTTTTTAAATTTTCTTTTCCGCGGGTATTTTTTCCCCCCATCCCCGCTGTTTTCTCCCTCTTTAACCCCTCTCCTCTTTTTTTTTTTTTGGCTCTCCCTCCTTTCACGGCGAGCGCTCCTTTCCATCTTGCTACACTTTCTAAGTGCCTCAATGCCTCACTTTAGAAATACAAACAACTTTTAGAGATAAAATAACCAAACCAGAATGGGACTTTCAATGGGGGAATAGTTGTTGTCCTTTACCATGGAGTGTGCAGCCGCCTCTGCCTAATCCAGCTTTCATTTTCACCGACAAATGCCAAGAATCTATATCTGTCTCCCAACCCCTCGGGAGCTTGATTACACCACAAAAGGCTGCCATTATCCGCCGCAGAAAACAGGGAGGGGACACGGGGGGCTCGGGCCTCTGAGGATGAGGGCATCTCCAAACTATTGACTTAGTGGATGAAGTCAAGAGCAAACACGCTGAGATCTGAAGGGAGGGGGGAACCGGCGCTCCGGGAGCGGGGAAAGGGGGGGAGGATGCTCGGGGAAGCGGAAAAAAAAGCGGCGGAAAGGATGGCAGAGAGGTTGGGGAGGGTGGGATCCATCTGGGAAAGGTTTTTCTCCTTTCTCGTCCCCCGGTGATGCTCCCGTTCTGTCGCTCCGTTCGTGTTTAATTTGATTTTTTTTTGCGTTTGGCCTCGCGTGGTGGTTTTTATTTTTTCCTTTGTGGTGCAGTTTAATTGTTTTTAATCGAGCTTCCCGTTCCCCGTGGGGGAATTTGGCGTTTTCCTCCCTTTGGGATGAGAGGGAAAAGAGGCCAAAAAAACCCCAAACCGCGTTCCTTGGGCTGCTGGAATCCTCATCCCACCCCAAAAGAGCCTCACCCCACCCCAAAAGAGCCTCACCCCACCCCAAAAGAGCCTCACCCCACCCCAAAAGAGCCTCACCCCAAAGTTTGGGGGGCCCGGGGGGACCCTCCAGGCTCCGGCTGCTGGATCCCGATTTTATCCCCGAACCGGGTCAAGGTCTCGGCCGCCGAGCCTCGCTCGCTGCCGGGGCTGGGGATTTGGGAGGTTCGGAGGATGAGGAAGGGCTGAACCCCCCAGTGGGGCCGGCAGGGAGGAGAAGCCGCCCCCCAGTGCTGTCCCCAGCCCGGCCCGGAGCCACCCCGGGGTCACCTGCGGATAAATCCCGCACCAAAGGAATCCCTTGAATTGCTCCGCCGTCCACCGCGCCTCCAAAAAGCCGCTTTTTTTGGGGGGGCGAGAAGCCGCGTTTGGGCTGCTCCAGACCGCGGAGCCCAAAAACCGCTCCGGTTTAAGGGATTTGGAGGTTTTGGAGCCCTGAGAGCCGAAAATCCCAGACAAAGGGAGAGGCTGGCGGGGAGGTGGGCAGAACCTGGAGGATCCGCTTTAAAACTACAAAAGAGCCTAAATTCTGGGGGTTTTTAAAGCGAAATTCATCCTGGCGGGGAGCGGGCTGAGTTTGCGGCTCTCGCATCTCCGCGCTCAGAGGATTTTTCCTCCTCGTCATAAAACGCAGCCGGCGAGCCGAGTTTAAATCATTTATTTTTTAAAAAAATTTTATTTTAAAATACGATTTGCGTTTCACGATGTGGAGGGAAAGGCGCAGAACCCG
This sequence comes from Periparus ater, assembly GCA_032357785.1. Taxonomy (NCBI): domain Eukaryota; kingdom Metazoa; phylum Chordata; class Aves; order Passeriformes; family Paridae; genus Periparus; species Periparus ater. The sequence goes on from CM063628.1 coordinate 4,718,011, forward strand.
CCGCCGGCAGCGGGGAGGATGAGCCGGGATCGGGATGGAAAAACCTTTTGGGTTTTCCCACCTTTGCTTTGGGAAAAGCCGCCGCTTTTGGACCGACCAAATTCCCGCTCCTGCGGCCACTTCGGTGCCTTGGCAGGGAAAGAGCAGCTGCTGGAGAGAGAAAAAGTGTTTTAAAAAAAAGGGGAAAAAGAAAAAAAAAAAAGAAGAAGAAATCCTTGTAATCTTGGGACGTGTTTAATCTGCGTCTCCCCGAATCCCAAAAGGCAGCGGGCCCCGTCTCTCTGATTTATTTTTACGCTCGCCTCGTTTGCATCCCAAAGAAGTAAACTGCTATTTTTAACCGCCGGTTTAAAGCTTAATTAAAAGCCCCTAAACTGATTGTTTTGAAAATTGATTTAGAGGAATGGCCCCAGGGCTGAGACGCTATCGCAGCCAAGGCGCGGAGCTCGCTGCGGGTTTAACCCCGGAGCCGCCGGTGCGGGGGACACGCGGGGCCGGGGGGGTCCCCACGCCCTCGGTGCTCAAAAGCTCTTTGTTAGCTCACCCGGCCGCATCTCCGGCCGTTTCCTGGGGTGACGGCCTTTAATTGAATTAATTACATCGAGGGGAGCTCGGAGATGCCGCTGACATCACCCCGAGGTGCTCCCAAAGCCGCGTGTGCTGGAGGGTGCTGAGGATTTATTTCTTTTTTGGGGGGTGCCCGAACCCCTTCGTGCTTTTCCAAACTCCCATTTTCCCCCCAACCCTCGGGAAACTCCAGGAATGATCTTGCGGAGGGGCTTTTTTACCTGCTGGAGAGGGAACTGGGGCTGGAATCTGGAGGAGAGGGAGGGTGGGAAGGGAAGTGGCGTTCCAGCGCCGTAATTAGATGTAAACAAGAATAGAGACGGGGCTCCGTGGTCAGACAACTCGATTGTGAGGGGATTAACACCTCGGTAAACCAATAAAGGCCCCGAGAGGCTGCGGGCCAGGCAGGACCAGCCGCGGCTGATGGGGACACGTCGGGAACTCCCCCCCAAAAAACGGCCCCGACACGCGTGGGGCCGCCCCGGCAATTTGGGGAGGCCGGGTTTGAAGGATCTTGGCGGAGCTTTGGGTTCCTGGCGGGGTTCCGCTGCTCGGGGGGTGATTCCCCGCCCTCCCTCGGGGTGCCCAGGGGCCTGGAATCGTTTCCCGGCACCCCTTGGCCCTGTTAATTAGGGCAATAAATGAGTTAAAGAGGATCTCCCGCCGGCCGAGCGGGGCAGAGCTTCCCCCACCTCCACACGTGCCAGCGGGATGGTTCCTCTGGCACGAGGTTCCTGCAGCCCTTTAATTTCTCCATCCCTTCTTAATAACAGCTTAAAAATAATAAAATCCTCCGCAGCCGGCTCGAGCCGAGCCCTGGCGGGCGCAGTTCCCCAGGTTCGCCTCCAACCGGGCTTTTGTGGCCGCTCCTTTCCCTCCCGGCTCTCCCCAGCTCGGCTTTTCCCTCCCCCAGACTTGGAGAGGACGGAACCAAATTTCATTTTAACCAAAAATAACCCCCCTCCCTGGGGTGGGTCTGGCTCTGAGGGGCTCGGCGCTACCTGCGAACCCGATTTCCTCGTGTTTCTGCCCCGCTTTTGGGGTTGAGCGGGACGCGAAGGGCCGGGAGTCAAAGCGAGTTCAATAACCCGGTTCTCTTTTGTCCCCCCCGTGCCTTCCTCGGGCTCGGGGCTCTGCGGGCAGCGCCAATCTCGGCTCGCTCCGGGGGCTCGCCTATTTCTTCCTCCCCGATTGCAAATAAGCGCAAGATTAGCACCAGCAGCTGTTTGGAATTGGAACAATGGAGAGACCTAGGAAGTGGAGAAATTGAAAAAGGAGGGGAAAAAAAAAACCAACAAAAAAAAAAAACCACCTTTTTTTTTTTTCCCTCCCTCCCTCCCCTGCTCGCCCGGCTCAGAGTTCACCGAGTCAGACTGCCTGACTCGCCGTGACCTCCGCGGGGCTCTCCAGCACCGGGGGGAAAAGAGGGGGGGAGAAAAAAGGGGGGAGAGGGGTGCACAGCGGGGCCTTTAATGAAATTTCCTCCAGAAATTTTTGCCTCCAGAAACTTTGCCTCCAAAAATTTTTCCTCCAGAAATTTTTTCCACCACAAAATTTTTCCTCCAGAAATTTTTCCACCAAAAATTCTTCCACCAGAAAATTTTTCCTCCAGAAATTTTTCCTCCAAAATTTTTTCCTCCAGAAATTTTGCCTCCAAAATTTTTTCCTCCAGAAATTTTGAGTCCAAAAATTTTTCCTCCAGAAGTCAAGGAGGAGGTTCCGCGAGGTTCTGGACGTTTTAGGTTGTTTTTTTTTTTTTTTTTAATGGGGATGAGTTTCACCCCTTCCCTCCTCCTCCTCTTCCTCCTCCTCGGGGTTCCTCCGGGGGCAGCCGGGGAGGGTTCCCCGTTTCGGGGCTCTGCGCGAGGTTTCAGTGGGATCCCCTAATGGATTTGACTCGGAAATCTCGACTTGAGCAGTTTTTTCCTCTCTAAAACAAACTCATTAAACTTGTCAACACTCATTAGGGCCTGGAAGCCGCCGGGGGCTGCCCGGGGAGGCAGCGCTGGGGAGGGGGCGGCTCGGCCCCGCTCCGAGGCGGCTCCGCGGGGAGGGAGAAGGCGCTGCCAGGAAAATCAACGCCTTAAAAGAGAAATCAAGGGAGGACAGAGGGAGCCGGCACGGGGAGGGAGCCGTGCCTTGGAAATGGGGGCAACCCCGAGCTCCCCCCGCCCTGCCCCGGGCTCCACAAAGGAGGCGCCGGCTCGAGGGGAGGGCTCCGGACGGGACTCGGGGGGTTTGGGATCTTCCCGGGGGTTTTTGGGGGATGGATCCGCCGGGCTGCGATTCCTGCGAGTGCCGGGGGAAGGGGGAGAAGGAGGGGGAAAGGTTAGAGGCGGCTCCCGGCCCTAAATCCCCTGGAAATGAGGCTGCTCTCCGAAATTCCTTCCCAATCCCCCTGCCCGCAATATTTGCAGAGCTGTAAAATTAGTCGGGGATCGTCTCAATTCTGCCGGCAGGACCAAAATTGCTTTAGGGGGGGGGCTTGGGGTTTTTTGGGGGTGGACAATTAAATGTTGCGCATTTCGCTGTCCCTTTTCAGCAGCGGTTTTGTTTGGGGTGGACCCCGAGTTGGGTTTGTTTTTTTTTTGTTCCGTGGGTTTGTTTGGGTTTGTTTTGTTGTGTTGTTTTGTTGTGTTTTGTTTTTTTTAACGGGTTTATTCCGACGCTTTTCAAGCCTCGCTTCTCCTTTAAGGGGCAAAAAAAACCCAAAAAACAACAACCCCACCACCCCCACCTCGGTTAAAAATAAAAAAAAAAAATCCCCAAAAAAAAACCCCCGACCCCTCCTCCGAGCCCTTCTGTTCTTCCCCTTCCCTGAGAATGAGAACATCAGCTATTCAAGCGTATTGATGAACTCCCCCAAAAAGTTTATTAAGAGGGGCGAAAACAAAAGGACTAAAGGCCGCAGGCAACTGGACAGACAGTTTATAAACTGAGCTGCCATTGTCCCCCCGAGGCAGATGCATGAATACCTCTCAATGGGGCCCTTTGGAGTGACAAGATCAAGCCAGACAACAGCATGGTAAAAGGAAGGAGCGCTGCTTCTCCCTCCCCGAGCCCAAAGATCTGCTCCCCCTGCTCCTGCCGCATTCACGGACATCTGCAGGGGGAGGAATAAATAGCTGCTCGCAGCCCCGCGGCCCGGGGGGGTTCTCTGGGCCCACCCCCCGGCTGGGCTCTCTGCGCCATATGCTGCGCTCGGCTCCCTCCGGCCAGCGCCGGGACCCCGCAAAGCTCCGGCTCCCCTGCCCCTCTCTCCTTTGGCCTCCCTTCTGGTCTTTCCCTGCCTTCTCTTCCTTTCCATCCTTCTCTCCTTTTCCCTTCCCCTCACTCATTTTGCCTCCCTTCTGGCCTTTCCCTTCCTTCTCTCCCTTCCCCTTCCTTCTCTTCCTTTTCCTTCCTTCTCTTCCTTTCCATCCTTCTCTCCCTTTCTCTTCCCCTCTCTCCTTTTCCTTCCCTTCATTCCTTTTCCTTCCTTCTTTCCTTTCCATCCTTCTCTCCCTTTCCTTTGCCCTCTCTCCTTTTGCCTCCCTTCTCTCCTTTTCCTTCCTTCTCTCCCTTTCCCTTCCTTCTCTCCTTTTCCTTCCCTTCATTCCTTTCCCTTCCTTCTCTCCCTTTCCCTTCCTTCTCTCCTTTTCCCTTCCCCTCTCTCCTTTTGCCTCCCTTCTGGCCTTTCCCTTCCTTCTCTTCCTTTCCATTCTTCTCTCCCTTTCCTTTGCCCTCTCTCCTTTTGCCTCCCTTCTCTCATTTTCCTTCCTTCTCTCCCTTTCCCTTCCCCTCTCTCCTTTTGCCTCCCTTCTGGCCTTTCCCGTCCTTCTCTCCCTTTTCATCCTTCTCTCCCTTTCCCTTCTCCTCTCTCCTTTCCCTTCCCCTCTCTCCTTTCCGTCCTTCTCTCCCTTTCCCTTCCTTCTCTCCCTTTCCATCCTTCTCTCCCTTTTCCTTCCCCTCTCCTTTTCGTTCCCTTCATTCCTTTCTCTTCCTTCTCTCCCTTTCCTTCCCCTCTCTCCTTCTCCTTCCACTCTCTTCCTTTCCTCATTTCATTCCTTTTCCTTCCCTTCATTCTTTTCCTTTCCCTCTCTCCTTTTCCCATTTTCCCTCCCTCTCTCCTTCCCTTCACTCCTTTCCCTTCCCTTCTCTCCTTTTCCTTCCCTCTCTCCTTTTCCGTCCTTCTCTCCCTTCCCTTCACTCCTTTCCCTTTCCCCATCTCCTTTTTCCTTTCCCTCTCTCTTCCTTCTTTTTTTCTCCTTTTCCTTTCCCCCATCCCTTTTCCTCCCCCCCTTTTCCTTCCCCCTCTCCTTTTCCCTCTCTCTCTCCAATTTTCCTTCCTCTCTCTCTCTCTCCAGTTTCTTTCCTTCTCTCCCTTTCCCTTCCCTCTCTCATTTTCCTTCCTCCCATCCCCTTTTCCTTCTCCCTTTTCCATTTTCCTTCCCCCTTTTCCATTTTCCTTCCCCCTTTTCCATTTTCCATCCCCCTTTTCCTTATTCCTTCCCTCCTGACCCTTTTAATTCCCATTTTTTCCTTCTCCCTCTCCCTTTTCCTTCCCCCTTTTCCCTTTTTCCCGATTTACGGCCCTGCCTGTCCCGGCGATCCCTCGTGGTCAATTAAGTTTGCACCGAGCAATTCCACTTAATGGGCTTTGATGGATTTATTTTATTTCAGGATTTATTTTATTTCAGGCTTTATTTTATTGCAGGGTTTATTTTATTTGACTTTTCCCTCTCCTTTCCCTGGATCCCGGCCCTGTGCTGCCAGGACGAGGGGATGGGGGAGGAAAAACGCCCTGAGCGTCCCACGGAGAGGGGGCAGGGGATGGAAAACCCCGAAAAGTCCCCAAATCCCGCTTGTTTCCCCTCATTTTTGCCCCTCCAGACCCGATCCCAGATGGAGAGAACGGGGCTGAGTAAATTTGGGTGGAACCGAGGAGTTTTGGCTTCTCCCATGAAATTCCCGGGAGCTGTGCGAGCGCCTCAGACCGAATTTGACGGAATTGATTGAATTGGGACAAAAAGGACGAAGTTTTGGGAGCTTTGGGAGGTTCCAGTTCAGGATTTGGGGGGGTTTTGTTGCCTGGAGAGTGGGAAAAGCAGGGAAAGGGTGACTTTGGCACCTCCTCGTCCCTCGGAACCACTTCCAGGGGTGCGGATCCCAAACGGCACCGGGGCAGGGAGGGAATTGTGAAGGGGAGGGCAGAGAATTCCCAGCTGGGTTCCCACAGCCAAATGTTCCCCGTGTTCCCATTCCTTCCCATCGATCCCATGGATCCCATGGATCCCATCCAATGGATCTCATCCCATGGATCCCATGGATCCCATCCCATCAATCCCATGGATCCCATCCCATTGATCCCATGGATCCCATGGATCCCATCCCATGGATCCCATCCCATCAATCCCATGGATCCCATCCAATGGATCCCATGGATCCCATCCCATCCCATTGATCCCATGGATCCCATGGATCCCATTGATCCTCTGGATACTATTTCATTGATCCCATGGATCCCATCCCATCAATCCCATGGATCCCATCCCATCCCATGGATCCCATCGATCCCATTTCATTGATCCCATGGATCCCATCCCATGGATCCCATGGATCCCATCCCACCCCATGGATCCCATCCCTGGGATTGACTTGGGGGGGGGGTCCAGAAATGCCCCAAAACCCCAAATTCCACCTTTTCCAGCCCCAGCTGCTGTTCCCAGGGCCGATCCCACTCCCGACCGTCCAAATCCAGGTTGGATTTTCCCAAAGGAACTCCGGGAGCTCCTGGAGAGGGGCTGGAGCTGCCGGGGCAGAACCCATGGATTTAATAATCCCAAAAAACCCCAAAACGGCAGCAGGGAGGAGAAAACCACCCGGAAAAGGGGGAAAAATGCCAACCAAAGGGAAAAAAAATACCGGGAAAAGGGAAATGTTGGGAATTGGGGGATCCCTGAGGGATCAGCTTTGTAGGGAATGCTGGGTTTGAGGGAAGCTCTGCCCTCCTGGTCCTTATCCCAAGGAGGAATTCCCACCCTCAGCGGGGCTCTGGAAGCGGAGCCGTCTTCCCAAAGGGATGACGCCAAGGTCGGATCGCTCCGGGATAAAACCGAGTGCGATCCCAACCCCTCATTTGGGGAGAAACGGGAAAATCTGGTTAATTCATTAATTAATCAATTATTAACCCTTCAAGCAAACGCACCCCGGATTTTCTGTGGGATCCTGCTGGATTTACAGACCGGATTTTCCCAGTTTTTGGCAGCACGTGGGATCCTTCCCAGCCCACCAAGAACAGGAATATTTGGATTATTTCCCTCTGGATTTTCCAGGAGGAAACAAAGAGGGGAAAACAAACAGCCGTGGGGTCGAGGTGACGAAAAAACCCCGGATTTGGGGTCGTTCCCGCTCCCACAGGGATAAAAAATCCCAAAAAAAAAGGAAATAGGAACTCCCCACAAAGATGGGAAATGTTTTCCAGGCCGATCCCACCATCCTGGATCCCATTTTGCCGCTCCAGGGATTATCACTTGTTGCCGATCCCAACCCAGCAGGGGTTGTCAGCTATTCCTGATGGTTGGGATTTATCCAGGAATCCCGGCCAGGCCGAGCCCCTGGGGAGATCCCAGACTAAATTAGGGATTAAATAACCTGGGGATGGGGAAATATAAAATCAGGATTTTTTTTTTATTTAAAAAAAAATCAGTATCTGGAGCTAACAGATGGAATTCCTTATTTAACACAAGCTAAAGTAGATCCGTAAAATTCCCTGGTTACGGAAAAATCCCGGCTATGGAAAAATCCCGGCAGGCACGGGGATGAGGGGGAAAAGAGAGCTTCCAATCCATGAAAATCATGGAATCTCCAGGCAATGAATCCCAGTGCCTTCGGCTTGGAAATTCCCGTTTTTAGAGGAAAAAAGAGAAAAAAGAGGGAATAAATCCGTGTTTTTTGCACTGGGAGAGGATGGATGGATGGATGGATGGGTGGATGGATGGACGGATGGATGGATGGATGGATGGATGGATGGATGGATGGATGGATGGATGGATGGATGGATGGATGATGGATGGAAATTCCCTGGATTTTGGGGCTGAGGTTTGTGGCGTGCCGCGGAGCTGGGGATAACCCAAGGGCAGCGCCTTTCCCAAGGTTTTCCTGGAATTCCAGCAGCAAATCCAAAGGCAGAACCTCGTGCAGGAATCCCTGAAGCTCAGCTTTTCATTCTGCTCCAAAACCTGGCGCGTTTAGAGCGGCAAATTCCCGAATTCCGAAATTCCTGTGGCATATTCCCAAATTCCCAAATTCCCACGGCATCCGCGGGAGTTTTACCTGAAGGCGGAGCGCGGGCTCGGAGATTTGGGAGGAAAATTAAGCCTGGCCTGCCAAGGTTTAGCTCTGTGGGCGGCTTTATCCCAGGGAGCCCCATCCCATCCCATCCCTGAGAGGATTCCCGATGTAAGCAGCATTTTGGGGATTCTCCTAAGAAGAATTCCGGGAATCAGCTCCGCAGAGCTCCCAAAGCCTCCTCCCGCGGCGCCGGGAAGAGCCAAAAATCCCGGGAAAAGCCAAGGGAAACCCCCCAGAGGTGTCGGAAGGTGCTGAACTCCCGGAACTGGGATTTTTTGGGATGATTTGGGGGGTTTTTTTAAAGCCTGGAGCTCATTCCTGAATATTCCAAACAAGAGGCTGCTGCCCCCAGCTGGGTTCCAGCCCTGCGAGCAAAGCTCGGCTCGCTCTGCCCGTAATTAATTAATTAAGGACACAATTGAGGGCTCACCTCTGCTCCCGGGGAATGGATGGAGCCCCTCCATAAAGCCATTCCCAACTCCGGCCAACATTCCCGGTGGGAAGAGCGGAGGGCCGTTATTTATTCGTTTTCCAGGACAATTTGCGCCAAATTTGTTTTTCCCAGTTCCTCTTGGCAACAAAAATTCCAATCAGGGGTGCAGAGAGGAGGAGGAAGGAATTTTATTCCCATTAAACTTGGAAATCAAAGCACATTCCCCCCAAAAAAAAGCCTCAAAAACGCCACATCAGAGCTTTTGGTATCTCCTTTTTTCCCAAAAAAAAAATATTTTAATTTACAAAAAAACTTTTTGAAGCTTTCCAGGTTCAACGAGCTTTGATGTCGGAAAAGGGCCCCAAAGAGCTCCAGGCCACATCCCAAAAATTAACCCCAAAAAACCGGGATTGAACGTTGCTGGGACCACTGGGAATCCCTTGGGAGTGTTGAGGGTGTTCCCGGGTTTATTCCAGCTGGGAATGGGCAGTTTGTGGCTCGGGGCAGAAGGGAAAGGCTTTGGGAAGAGTTCCAGGGAAACGGGAGCAGCTGGAAAATCTGGGAATGTCGGCAGCGCGTCCTCGGTGGGGTTTGGGGCGCCGCACCCCAGGGAAAGGGAAAAAAAATGGGGATTTTTATATGGGAGGGAATGAAAGTCCAGAGGTGCCACCTGGAGCTCCCAGTTCTGGAAGGAATTGTGTCTCCTGGAAGGAATTTTGTCTCCTGGAAGGAATTTTGTCTCCTGGAAGGAATTGTGTCTCCTGGAATTCCTCCGCTTTTCCAAACTGACTTTGGGTGGAGTCTCGGGGGTCAGGGGGTGAGAAATGGGCTCGTTTTGGGGAATTCTGGAAACTGAGGGAGGATCTGAGGAGGGATTTGGGGTCTGGGATCCATCAGTTCTGTGTCTCCTGGGTTTTCCTGCTCTCCTGTGTGCGGGATTTTGGTTATTTGGGAAATGATGCCTTTCCCATCTCTAAATCTCTCGTGGACGATGGAGAAATCCATGAAATCCCGGCGGGGAACGCGGGATATTCCATCGGAGATTTCCATGGATCAGAGCAGGGATCGGTTCCTGCTCCCCCCTTCCTTCCCACATCCCCACATTTCTGGTCTGGGATTCATTGGGGTTGATCCATGGAAAATGGGTTTGTGTTTTCCTGGGGCACAGGAAAAGGCCGGTGCTCACAACCGCATCTCCCGATTAATCCGTGCGCTCCTGGGGGCCGGGAATTCCCCACTGGAAATTCGCTCCCGATTGTTTCGGCTCCCAAACCTGCAACCGCTTAGGTCCGGCTTTAATTCCCTCCATCTGAGCGGCCCCACGGTGGGAAAACCGGGAGATCCTTCCACTCCCACCTCCCGGAAAACTGGGAACAGCTGGGAAAGGGGAGCGTTGGCTCAGTGGGAATCCGCCTGTCCCTGGATTTGGGATCTCCCTGGATGCTCTCGGAGCAGAGCTCACACGGGAGGGATTTGGCCATAAGTAGGGGATTTATGGAATTTAAGGAATTTCATCTCTTCACTCCAGATATGGATTTAAAAATCCCCGATTCTCCCCCATTCCCAGGTTATTTGATCCCAAATCCAACCCCTAAATCCAAACCCGACCCTGCTCGCCGTGTTCCCTCTATTTTCCCTAAAAAATACGGAACCGAGTCACGGCTTTGAGGGCTGAAAATCTGGCTCTGCTGCCGGAATGTTCCGCAATTCCCGAGTCCAAGGCCTGGTCGGATGGGCCCTCCAAAGGGTTCCGTGTCCCCAAAGGGTTCTTGGTGTCCCCAAAGGGTTCCGTGTCCCCAAAGGGTTTTTGGTGTCCCCAAAGGGTTCTGTGTCCCCAGAGCAGTGTTTGGTGTCCCCAAAGAACTCTTGGTGTCTCCAAAGGCTTCGGTGTCTCCATAGGGTTTCATGTCCTCAAAGGGTTTGATGTCACCCAAGGTCTTGGTGTCCCCAAGGGGTTCTTGGTGTCCCCAAGGGGTTCTTGGTGTCCCCAGAGCTGCTCTCGGTGTCCCCAAAGGTCTTGGTGTCCCCAAAGGGTTCAGTGTCCCAAACTCAGTGTCCCCAAAGGCTTCAATGTCCCTAAAGTGCTCTTGGTGTCCCCAAAGGTCTCAGTGTCCCCAAAGCTGCTCTTGGTGTCCCCAAAGGTCTCAGTGTCCCCAAAGGTCTTGGTGTCCCCAAAGGTCTCAGTGTCCCCAAAGCTGCTCTTGGTGTCCTCAAAGCTGTTGTGACTTCATGTCCCCAAAGGTCTCGATGTCCCCAAAGGGCTCTTGGTGTCCCCAGAGGGCTCTTGGTGTCCTCAAAGGTCTCGGTGTCTCCAAAGGGTTCTTGGTGTCTCCAAAAGTCTCTCGGTGTCCCCAAAGGGCTCTCGGTTTCCCCAAAAGTCTCTTGGTGTCCCCAAAGAGCTCTCAGTGTCCCCAAAGGTTTCTTGGTGTCTCCAAAGGACTCTCAGTGTCCCCAAAAGTCTCTCGGTGTCCCCAAAGGGCTCTCGGTGTCCCCAAAGGACTCTCAGTGTCCCCAAAGCCACCGAGGCACCGAGGGAGCTGAATCAGGACAGGAGGGACAGATCCCAATCCCATTCCTTTTCCCGGATCCTCTTTGGGGCCGATTCCCCAAACCAGGGACCCCAAATCCCTCCAGCTCTGCCCTGATCCCGGGATTCCGGCCAGGATGGGAGCCAGGCAGGGAGGGATCGGCCGGAATTTTGGGAGCAGGGGCTGGCTGGGGGTGCAGCCACCTGGGAAGTGCTTCCAGAGGCTCTGGAAACCCTTTGGAAGCGGAGCCATTTGGTTGTGATTTGATCCCCCCCGAGCGCTTCCCACCTCCAAAACTCTGGAGCAAATCCAGGCCTCTGGAAGGCAAAATTATTCCAAAGGGTTCAAAGGAAAAAGGGAAAAGAAAGGAGCCCGATTTTTTGTGTTCTTCTTTTCTGTCGTTGTTGTTTTTTTCCCTTTTTCCCAAAGTTTGGAAAGAGCGCCCTGAGTTGTTCTCCAGCATTTTTGGGAGCGTGGCCAGCCCAGCATTGGGAATTTCCCAATAATTCCCTTTGTTCCCAGCAGTCTGGAGGGCAAATCCATTCCCAGGGAATGAAATTTCCCAGCTCCTGGACGAGGAATTTTTTTCTTTTCCGTTCTCTCTTTTATTTTTTTTTTTTGCAGGGAAGCGGAATTATCCGCTCCCAAAAATATCGGGAATTGCGATTCCCGTTGCAGTTCCGTGGCTGGGGGGTTATGGAATAAATTGGGAAGGGATTTTGCTGAGGGAATTCTTGCACAGGGATTGGGTTTTGTTGGAATGTGGGGAATAATCGGCTTCCACGGAGTGAAAGTGACCTGGCTGCACATCCAGAATTTGGATTTTTCCTGCCAAAACGGGAACGATCCCATGGAGAGGGAGGCGTTGATTAATTCAAATTAAATCCAGGGATTCTTGGGATGCTCTGGGCCTGCTCAGCCCAGCTCTCCAAGCTCGATATTCCCAGAAGTTTGGGAATTTTTATCGAGCTGATTATGAAATGTGCCATTCCCTTTTTCTGGGCTCCGCTGGGAAGAAAACTCCCCGAAAAAAACTCCAGGTTTGGAATTTTAGTGCCGGGACTGTTTCCTTTTAGGATTCCTGAACTTCCCGGTGCGCTGGGCAAAGGGAAGGGAGAGGCCGATATTTTGGGAATTCCATACGGATTTCAGCCTGTGGAGCTGTTCCCACATGGAACGACATCCCAGGGAATTTTGGGGCTTGAGGAATGGGGGATGGATGGATGGATCTGGGAACACCGGGAACTGCTCCAGGGCATGGAGCTGGACATGGAATATCGGGATTTTCCGAGGAAGGAGGGGTTGGAGTTCCTGAATCTGCAGGGAAAGGAGGGAATTGAAATCCTTTTGGGGTCAGCTTTGCCTTTTCCCGGTGTCCCCCAAGGAAAACCCTTCAATCCCATTCCCTGGGGAAACCAGGCTGCTTTGGGATTTTTGGGGCTGGTTTGGTGTTTCTGGAGCTGGTTTGGGGTTTCTGAGGCTGCTTTGGGATTTTCAGGGCTGGTTTGGGGTTTTTCGGGGCTGGTTTGGGGTTTTTGGGACTGGTTTGAGATTTTCAGGGCCAGTTTGGCTTTTTCAGAGCCGGTTTGGTTTTTTCGGGGTCGATTTGCATTTTTTCAGGACCACTTTGAGATTTTTGGGGCCGGCTTGGAATTCTCAGGACCGATTTGGAATTTCCAGGACCGATCTTGGCTTTCTGGGGCCGCTCCCAGTGCCCGCACGCCCCTGGCAGTGGCAGCCGCCACGAGACGTGGCAGCAATTAAGAACTGAGCGTCTTTCCCAGCAATCCTGGAGCTAAGGAACCACCATGGTCCAGTGCCTCAAAAATCCCCATTAGCCCACGCCACTTATGGCCATAAAATTCCTCGTTTTCTGCTTTTCATCGGCCTCACCCCGGAATCTTCGTTTTGCTTTATTTCTACATTTGCACTCCAACAATGGCAATCAGCCCGTGCCCAGAGTGTTGCAAATCAGAAATTTGTCCACATTTTTTCCACCACCTTCCCGGGCGAATCCGCCTTTTTCCCTGGGAACGGCCGGGAGCAGGCGGGGGAAGGGGCCGGAGATTGATCGGAGCCCTTGGAAATCGCCGGGATTGGGGCAGGGAGAGGGGGAGCAGCGGGAATTCTGCCGTCAAAAGGCAGCTCGTGGTGGCAGGAGCTCCTCTGGAAAACACGGAGCCTTCAGGGGGTTTTCCCCAACCCGCTCGGAGAGTTTGGATTTGGGGTTTTTTGGGAGTTAGTCTGGGTTTAAAGCAGCCCGTGCTGGTTAAACTGGGAGAAAGACCCACGAGGTTCTGTCTGTGGAGTGAGGGAAAGGAAGATCCGAGGATGTTTTGTTCCGTCCCTCGTGGTCTGGGAGGGTTTTGGGGTTTGGGGGTTTTGGGGTTTTGGCAGCTGAGCGCTGCTTTCAGCAGATTTGGGGATCAGCCCCACAGATCAGTCCTGGGCTCTCTGCAGAGCTGGGGACAGCTCCCAGTTCATGTCCCAGAGCTGTGACCCCACCTGGGCTGTCCCTGCAGGGACAATTTTGGGGATCAGCCCCACAAATCCACACCCAGGCTCTCTGCAGAGCTGGGGACACCTCCCAGTCCCCTCACTGTGACCCCACCAGGTCCATCTCAGGACCAGGCTGTTCCAGGGCACCCAGAGCCTTTCATCCGAGCGGCTGATCCCGAATTCAGCCCCGTGGGGCTCATCCCGCGGGCCCATCCCGGTGTTTCCCGGGAGCGGGGAGCGCTGGCCGCGGCCGGAGCCAGCTGGCAGCGGGGACGGTCACCCCTGGTGACCTCTGAAGGCAGCTCTGAGCAAAGCCTCGTGCTCCGTGCCCTTCCCAGGGAGGTTTGTCGGAATCCAAAGAAATAGGAACAGAGGGAATGGGGAAAAAAGAAAAAAAAAATAATAAAAAAAGGAGATTTTTAGGACTTAGCCGCGGCCTGCCCGGATTTCCCTCTCTGGCATTCAGATACTGGAGAAAAAAAAAAATGGCTGGGATTTAAAAAGGGCTTGGGGAGGAAAATTCCGGCTGGCGGGAGCAGCCTCGTGCGGCTGCCGGGGGCAGGGGTGACCTACTAAGGGCTTTTTATTCCTCGCCGGCCTCGGGGATATCGGGAGTTGTTCCGCTCAAATCCATCCTCTCGCCCTTCCCGAGCCATCCAAACCCGGCTCTTCCTGCTGGATCCGCTGTCACCTTCTGTCCTCTCCCTGTCCTGCTTTTTTCTGGGATCATGGGATGGGTTGGGCTGGAGGGACCTTTGAGCCCACCTGGTTCCACCCCAGGGATTCCTGCGGCTGCTCCAAGCCCCGTCCTACCCAGCCTTGGGCTCTTCCAGGGATGGAGAATCTGTACCTTCTCTTGGAAATCTATTCCAGGATTCCATTCCAGGCCTCTCTGCCCTCACAGGGAAGAATTTACCCCAAATGTCCCATCCAAACCTCCCCTCTTTCATGTCAAACCCTTTCCCTTCCCTTCCCTTCCCTTCCCTTCCCTTCCCTTCCCTTCCCTTCCTTCCCTTCCCTTCCCTTCCCTTCCCTTCCCTTCCCTTCCCTTCCCTTCCCTTCCCTTCCCTTCCCTTCCCTTCCCTTCCCTTCCCTTCCCTTCCCTTCCCTTCCCTTCCCTTCCCTTCCCTTCCCTTCCCTTCCCTTCCCTTCCCTTCCCTTCCCTTCCCTTCCCTTCCCTTCCCTTCCCTTCCCTTCCCTTCCCTTCCCTTCCCTTCCCTTCCCTTCCCTTCCCTTCCCTTCCCTTCCCTTCCCTTCCCTTCCCTTCCCTTCCCTTCCCTTCCCTTCCCTTCCCTTCCCTTCCCTTCCCTTCCCTTCCCTTCCCTTCCCTTCCCTTCCCTTCCCTTCCCTTCCCTTCCCTTCCCTTCCCTTCCCTTCCCTTCCCTTCCCTTCCCTTCCCTTCCCTTCCCTTCCCTTCCCTTCCCCCCTTTTCCCACCCTTTCCCCCAAAATTTTGGGATTTGGGATAACAAGGAATGACTTTCACGTGTTTGCCGTGGGAATATTTTCAATCCAAACCTTGGTCCTGCGCTAAAAATTCCGGACTTTGGGAATACCGCTGAATTTTTTTAAAATCCGTAAAACGCTCCAGAGCCGACCTTTTCCATGGTTTTGATGGAATTTTGAGGGTTTGGAAAGGGAACGTTGTTGTTGTGGGAATGAAAAAGGAGAGAAAGGTGGAATTTGGCTTCTCGGAGGGAATTCCATGCCATTCCTGCTTGATTCTCGGGAGAAATTTATGGATTCATCATAATGAGGAGAATTTGTGGATTTGTGGTTGTGGTGAACTGGACTGAACTCCAGAGGAATGTTTGGAGCCAGGCGCTGGAATTTCGGTGGATTTCAGGTTCTTCGCCTGTGGATCGGGAACTTCCAGGGGTTTCCATGGCTCTGGAATGGTTGGGAATGGTGGGGAATGGAATGGCAGGGAATTCTGGCATTCCCAAACCATTCCCAACCATTCCAAACCATTCCCAGCCATTCCCAAACATTCCCAAACATTCCCAAACATTTCCAGCTATTCCCAACCATTCCCAAACATTCCCAAACATTCCCAGCTATTCCCAACCATTCCCTGCCATTCCAAACCATTCCAAACCACTCCCAGCTATTCCCAGCCATTCCCAGCTATTCCCAACCATTCCCAGCCATTCCAAACCACTCCCAACAATTCCCTGACATTCCCAGCCATTTCAAACCATTCCCAGCTATTCCCTGCCATTCCCAACCGTTCTCAACCGTTCCCAGGCATTCCCAGCCCGTTCCCTGTAATTCCCAACCATTCCCAGCTATTCCCAACCATTCCCAACTATTCCCAACCATTCCCAGCCATTCCAAACCACTCCCAACAATTCCCTGACATTCCCAACCATTTCAAACCATTCCCAGCTATTCCCTGCCATTCCCAACCGTTCTCAACCATTCCCAGGCATTCCCAGCCCGTTCCCTGTAATTCCCAACCATTCCCTGCTATTCCCAACCATTCCCATCTCCTGGAAGTTTCCCATTCACCCCAAATTTCCCAGCTCCCTGTTGTCCCCGGTTCCCGGGGCAGCGGCGCATCCTCGATTCCCAGGCCGGGAGAGGAATTTCATCCTCCCAGGCCGGGAGAGGAATTTCATCCTCCCAAACCGGGAGAGCCGCGGCGGAGCTCGGAGCTCCAAAGAACCGCGGGGATCCCGAACCCACGAAAACCACAAAAAAAAAACAAAACACGAAAACCCCGAACCGTCAACCCCGCCGCATCCCCAACCCCGAGCCCTCCTCATCCCTCCCCTCCTCCCGCGGCATCCCGGGCTCCTTCCCGGTGGTTTTTAATATTCAGGCCGTACCTTCCACATGAGCAGTGCTGAAGGGCCGAGTGTCGGGGCTGTCAGCCGCACATTCAGCCGCCCGCGACCCCCTAAGGTGCGGCTCCAAAGGAACCCGCACAAAACAAAACCCCCCGGTTTTGTTCAGCCCAAGGTGAGACAATGCGGGCAGGGCCCTGCTCCAGATGACAGCGCTGATAAAGGAGCGCGGCGCAGGGATATCTTCCTTTCTTCGCGCTCCTCCATTCAATCCTTCTTTCTGTCACTCGCATTCTCTCTTCCCTACATTTCCCTTTCTTCTCTTTCTTCTGGCGGGGACGGGCCCGGGGGTTCAATCGCGGGCGAATGTCACAGCCCCGAGGGGCGCGTCCCGCCCGGGCCTTTCTCCCAAACGCGTCCCGGGGGGTTCCTGACATGAATGGAAAGCTGGGAGCGGCTTTTTTTTTTCTTGGAGAGGGGGAAAAGCGGGCAGGGAAGGGGGGGAAAAGTGGAGAGAAAGAGAGAGGAGGCGGCGGGAGCGCGGCAGGAAAAGCGGGATCGGCGGCGGGGTGGGAATATCCACAGATAAACGTGGATTAATTTATAAATGTGTGGAAAGTGTAATGCCCAAATCAAAACGCACAGGGACACGGTGAGTGGGTGAGGGATAGAAATTCAGATATTGCAAAAGTCCTCCGTGAGTTTTGCTGCATCCCTGAATTCCCTGATGGAGCACGAAGGGAGGGGAGGGAAGTGGTGGATTGGGGCCACTGGGATCTGTCCCTGGCACTGGGATCTGCCCCTGGCACTGGGATCTCTCCCTGGATCAGGGATCTCTCCCTGGATCAGGGATCTCTCCCTGGCACTGGGATCTGTCCCTGGCACTGGGATCTCTCCCTGGATCAGGGATCTCTCCCTGGCACTGGGATCTGTCCCTGGCACTGGGATCTGTCCCTGGCACTGGGATCTCTCCCTGGCACTGGGATCTGTCCCTGGCACTGGGATCTGCCCCTGGCACTGGGATCTCTCCCTGGATCAGGGATCTCTCCCTGGATCAGGGATCTCTCCCTGGCACTGGGGTCTCTCCATGGCTGCCACAGCTCTGGAATTATCCAGCAGCCCCAGGAGCTCCCTCTCTCCGGGACTGGAATCTTTGGGAATCTCCAGGCCTGGGAGGGAAGAGCTCCTCCTCCTTCAGGAACCTGAGGTGGGACCAAGGCAGGGGATCCAGGGGTGGTCACTGGTGGGAAACTGAGCCTGGATTTGTGGGATGGAGCCTCAGGGTACTCAGGATGGGAAGGAATGGGTCAGACCATGGGCAATCCACCCCAAAATGCAGAAAAACCTCAGCTGGGGCCTCCCCAGAAGCCGAAATGTGGCTGTGGGGCTCCTGCCCAGCCAGCTCTGGGAAAATTCCGGGCTAAAAGCCGCTGGAATAGATCAGGGCTGTGGGATGGGATCTGGGATGGAGGAACAGCCACGTTTCTCCAGAGAAGAACCGAGGTGTGAGGGTGAAACTCCAGCGTCCTTCCCTCCTTCCCTCGGTGGCTCAGAGTGGCTGCCAGGAAGAGAGGTGGGACAAGGCTAAGATAATATAAGTATTTATTTTAGTATTTCAGTATTTCTGTACTTAGTATTTAGTATTTTAGTATTTATTTTCTTTTTATTATATAGCATTTTTATTTTAGTATTTAATTGGGTATTTATGGGTATTTTTATTTTTATTTTAGTATTTAATTGGGTGTTGATGGGTATTTATTAAAGGCCTCCCACAGATCCCCCTGGGGCACTCAGGAGCCTCCCAGGCTCCACCCGAGGTGGACGATGCTCACAGGTTTTTTACACAATTATAAACTTGCTCCATTTACATATCGGGGGTCAATCCCCCAATTACAGCTGCAGGTAATGAATTTATTAAAGTTTTAATAACTCGTTTTGTTGATCCTTTGCGGGGCCTGGGGCTGTCAGGTGCCCTTGGGTTTGTTTTGTCTGAATAAAACGGGCGAGCAGCAGCTGACAGGACGTGGGGTTCAGAGCTGGGGACTAGAACAGCGCAGGACCTGAAAAATATCAGAGCTGAATCCTAAAGCATCGCCCTCCTTCCCTCCTTCCCTGCTTCCCTCCCTCTCTCCCGGGCTGGATCCTGCCACAGGCACGAGGCCATGAATATTGAAGTGCCAGAGGGGCTTTTATGGACTCCACAGATGTGCCGGGACTCGGGGCCGGCCCCAGCACCTCGGGCCGCTTGAAAAGGCCGAACAAAAGCCCGAAGAAAGAGGGCGAGGGGCGGAGGGGGCAGGGAGGCGAGGACCAGGAAAAAAAAAAAAGTTGAAAGCGAAGAAAAGAGGGCCGGAGTTGATGGATATTCCATCTGTTTGTGCTCGGGGGATTCACAAAGGCTGCCGGGACGTGGCTCCCTGTTTGCCCTGCCTCCCTCCCGCTCGCGATGTTCGGGATGCGTTGGGTTTGCTCGGGAAGGAGAGGAAAGTTTTGGGGGTTTGGGATGTGTGGGAGGACCGGGCAGTGGGGCAGATCCTCAGGATCAGCCCCGTGGATCCCTGCAGGGAATCCCTGGGATCGGATCAGCCCCGTGGATCCCTGCAGGGAATCCCTGGGATCGGATCAGCCCCGTGGATCCCTGCAGGGAATCCCTGGGATCGGATCAGCCCCGTGGATCCCTGCAGGGAATCCCTGGGATCGGATCAGCCCCGTGGATCCCTGCAGGGAATCCCTGGGATCGGATCAGCCCCGTGGATCCTGCTATTCCTACAGGGAACCTCTGGGATGGGATCTGGGATTGAATCTGCCCTGTGGATCCCGCTATTCCTACAGGGATCCTCTGGGATCAGATCTGGGATTGAATCTGCCCCGTGGATCCTGCTATTCCTACAGGGATCCTCTGGGATCAGATCTGGGATCAGATTGGCCCCGTGGATTCCGTTATTCCTGCAGGGAACCTCTGGGATCGGATCTGGGATCAGATCCCCCCACCTCTAAAGGAGGACAAGTTTTGGGATATTCCCAGAGCTTTTTTGGGCTCCATCCGTGGTTTTGGGGAAGAGCAGCTGGGTAGGGAAGGAATTCCGTCTCCTCTGTGGGTTTGGAAAAGCTCTCCTGGCCTTCGGCTTCCCGGCCAAGGTGTTCCCTCCCAGCCCCACCCGCTGTGGGGGTGAGCGGGGTTTGTTCCACACCTCTCCTTCCCCGGGAATTCAGGAATTCCAACATTTCCAAGGAGAGATGAACAAGGGGGTTCTGGAGTTTGTGCTGGGAAGAACAAAACGGCGGCAGGAAAATTCTGGACTCCCTTTTTCAGGCTCCCAATCCCGTTCCCTCCCCAGTCCCACTCCATCCCCAACCCCATTTTCAATCCCACTCCTTCCCCAATCCTGCTCCCACCCCAATCCTTCTCCCTCCTCAATCCCGATCCCTCCCCAGTCCCGTTCTGTTCCCAATCCCAGTTTTTCCCATCAATCTTTCCCGGGATAAGATCCCGGAGGATCTGCCTGCTGGTCACCCTGCTGCTCCCCACCCTTCATCCTCCCCACACAGGAAAGCGCTGCTGGAAATTTCTGCCCCTTCCCCTTTGCAGGCTGCCCGTGCTGAGCAAGGGTAAAACTCCACCAGGTCATTCCTGCCACAAAAATCCCTGGAAATTTGGGTCTCCCCCTGCTCCCGCTGCTGGCAGATTTGCCCACGCAAGGACGGGCTGGGAAAAATGAAGGGTTTGAGTTTGGGATGAATCCTGGGATTCTCCACAGCTTTGGAAAACCGGTGCCACGGGAGCTTTGGGGAGAGTGAGGGAACGGATTTTCCACGATATTCCATCGGGCTGGGAACGGGAATGTGGGGCTGCGAGAGCGGCAGGTGAGGGAGCTGCTCGTGGGGTGTGCTGGATGTGCCGGGGAGCCCATCCCAGCTGGAAAACATTCCCTGTCCTTCCCCGCATCCCTGCCTGACAGCGGCAGCTGCTCCGGCTGCGAGCAGCTGGTCCCAGGAATTCCCTGGGAGTTTTCCTGCTCCCTCGCTTCCAGCTTTGAGCTCGGGCTCTTGGAGCCGGGCTCTTGGCACCGGGAGCTGTTCCCAGCCCTTCCCGGCCTCCAGGGTCACCGGGGGTGGATCCCGCCAGCTCCGGCGCGGCTGGAAATTTGGGATAACGCCCAGCAGGAGCATTGGGAAGATTAGGAATGGAGAGGTTTATCCCGATTTTGGTATTGATTATCTCGAGTCTTTTCACCCCAAAATCAGCACCACGCTGCGGACAGAGGGTGACAACCCCTCGTCCTCTCCCAAAACCCCGTGGACAAATCAGGGATCCTTCAGCAGGAGCTGGGGAAGGAGGTTTGGGGTGGTTTTCCCTTCCCGGGTGAAGCGAGGGAGGTGAAATTTGTCGCAAATCCTTTCCCGGGTGGTTTTCCCTGCACCTGGGGAGCTCCGGATCGCGGGAGCGGGATGGGAGGAGCAGCCGAGCTCATGAATGATGGAGCGGCTCCGGCGAGGAGCTTCAGGGAATTTGCTGGAGTTTTCCAGATGTGCCTTTGCTCCTGCAAGGCCCAGATGTGCGGGCTCCTACCTGCCCCGCATCATCTGGGGCCCAGATGTGCAGCCCTGCTGCTCTCAGGCACAGATGTTCCTTCTCCTGGAGACTCCAGACCTTCCCTGGAAGAGGACAAATCCCAAAAATCTCCTTTTGAAACAAATTCTGGCTGCGCAAGGGAGAACTTTGACACCTTTCAGGATTTTTCTTTAAGATCTTTAAGATACGGGGCAGAGGGATGGTTCCAGAGGGAACCATCAGGGAATTTCTCACTGATTTTGGAGGAGAAATTCAGGAATTAGCTTTGGATCTAAAAGCTGAACGCTTTTAAGGCATTTAATGGGAATGCCAGGGCCTGAAGGAGGGAAAACCTCTCCAAAGGGTGTTTTTCCCCCCAAAACAACCCCTGGAGCAGAGCTTCCCCTGGCTCCAGCACCTTTTCCAAGATCCCACACCGCATCCTCCCCACAAGCCCCGGGACGTAAATGGAATTTTGTTTGGAATGCAGAGGCTTTTTGTGGTGATCTCGGTACAAAGGAGGCGGCTCCGGGGGGATCCGCGCCTCCCACCCCTCAAACTCCCCGGCAGCTGTTGGGAGCCACAGCTGCAGCTCCCAGCGCTGCCAAGAAGAAAAGCAGATTTTTGGGTGATGATAATATAGGAGCCGAACGAAAAAAAGGGGTGGAAAAAAAAAAGAAATCGGCTGGAAAACACGGTTAGAGACTTCAGGGAACTTTACGGTCAAGCTGAGCTTACGTAAGCCCTGCTTTAATCCTAAATTAGCAAAGGTTGGCCCGAAAGGAAAAGGACTTTGCTGCGAGCACGATTTGGTTCTGGCTCTCAGCGAGGTTGGGTGGTTCCTGTGGAAAACAACAGCCAGGCTTGGAAAGGGAAAAAAATCAATTAATCCGGTGAATCCCTTGTTTTCTTGGGAAAGAGGGAAAAGGTGGCAGGGCTGGAGCTGTCCCCAACTCAAAGATTTCCTGTGCCCTGTTGTCCCTTCTCTGCTGCCCTGGACTGAGGGGACATTTTTGTGGTGAGGCTGAGACCCTCCAAAATCAACATCAGTGCCCCATAAAGCCCCACGTGGAACATCTCAGGAATCTGGGATTGCTCCAGGAGAGCCAACATTGGAGTCCCAGCTCCTCCAAAAGCCGCTGAGGACCTGGGGAATATCCACGTGGGGCCTTCTGCTGGATCTCCGGCCAAAACTGGGTTTATTTATTCCAGCTCTGCTCCTTTGGGCTCAGGAGAGCCCCAGGAGGCCACACCTGGTGCTGGGATCAAGGCAGGGAGAAGGGAGAAGGGAAAAGTCCAGGGAAAGTCAAGGGGGAGGAATCAGTGACTGATTAAACATTGGGAAAGGACTGGGTGGTGTCTGAATTCCGTAGGAAATCTGGGAGTTGAGGAGCTCCAGCCCAACCTCCAGATGAAGCCGAGCTGGAAAAGTTTTTCCCATCTGGAAAAATTCCCAATTGTTCCTTTTTTTTTTTTTTAAAACTTCCTAAGTTTTAAAAACTGAAATCTCCAACCCCAAGGCTTGATAAAACACGGGAGGAAATTGGGCAGCGCGAGTCAAAGCATCATTTGTTGACAACATTTCAGTTCCTGCCTTTTTCGGGGCAAAATGGGCAACTCTGAAACGGGAATTTCCAAGGAAAAACGGAAATTCCTTGGGAGTTCTTTTCTCTGTAACGATTTGAATTAGGGACTACGAGCTCCCCTTTTCCTGCGAGAAGTTTTGATTTTCCAAGGTTTTCTTTGCAATGTGGGGAAAAATAAGGGGAGGAAACGCCATAAACAGCATAAAAACAGCGGATGCTTTATCCACGGGCAGCGTTTTTCCTTGTGAGGGTGGTGAGGCCCAGAAAAACTGGGAATTCCCCAGCCCTGGAAGCGTCCAAGGCCAGGTTGGGTTTGGAGCAACCTGGGATAGTGGAAGGTGTCCCTGCCCATGGAAGGGGTGGAATGAGATGGGATTTAAGGTCCCTCTCAGATCAAACCAATCTGGGATTCCGGGATTCCCACGGCTGCGGAGAAAGCCAGACTTGAGGGACTCCTTTTCTTGGATATTGGGAAGAAATTCCTCCCTGGGAGGGGAATGGATTTCCCAGAGAAGCTGTGGCTGCCCCTGGGACAGCGGGAGGTGTCCGTGCCCGTGGCAGGGTGTGGCACTGGATAAACTCCGAGGCCTTTCCAACCCAAACCGGAATATTCACAATTCCAAGCTTTATTCCGCCGACTTTTCCGGGCTCTTTAACCCTTCCAATGTTTTTCCCGCTGGGACTGAACCTCCCCTCGCTGACCTCCCAATTCTCCCTCTCCGCAGGGAACCGCCTGGACGAGGGCTCGGACGTGGAGTCGGAGCCGGACCTGCCGCTGAAGCGGAAGCAGCGCCGGAGCCGCACCACGTTCACGGCGGAGCAGCTGGAGGAGCTGGAGAAGGCCTTCGAGAGGACCCACTACCCCGACATCTACACCCGCGAGGAGCTGGCCCAGCGCACCAAGCTCACCGAGGCCCGCGTGCAGGTAAGGCCCGGCCTAACCATGGACGCCCCAGATTAACCGTGCGCAGCCCAGTCTAACCCTGTTCATCCCGGCTTAACCCTGCACTCCCCAGCCTAACCCCGCACATTCCGGCCTAATTCTGCTCTCCCTGGCCTAACCCTGCACAGCCCAGCCTAACCCCACTCTCCCTGGCCTAACCCTGCACTTCCTGGCCTAACCCTGCTCTCCCTGGCCTAACCCTGCATGTTCCGGCCTAACCGTGCACAGCCCGGCCTAACCCCGCTCTCCCTGGAGTAATCCCGCTCTCCCTGGCCTAACCCTGCTCTCCCTGGAATAACCCTGCACTCCCCAGCCTAACCCTGCATGTTCCGGCCTAACCGTGCACAGCCCGGCCTAACCCCACTCTCCCTGGCCTAACCCTGCTCTCCCTGGCCTAACCCCACTCTCCCTGGCCTAACCCTGCTCTCCCTGGCCTAACCCCGCTCTCTCTGTCCTAACTCTGCGTGGCCCAACCTAACCCCACTCTCCCTGGCCTAACCCTGCTCTCCCTGGCCTAACCCTGCTCTCCCTGGCCTAACCCCACTCTCTCTGACCTAATTCTGTGTGGCCCAACCTAACCACACTCTCCCTGGCCTAACCCCACTCTCCCTGGCCTAATCCCGCTCTCCCTGACCTAAGCGTACTCTCCCTGGCCTAACCTTGCTCTCCCTGGCCTAACCCCACTCTCCCTGGCCTAACCCTGCTCTCCCTGGCCTAACCCCGCTCTCCCTGGCCTAACCCCACTCTCCCTGCTCAGAGGAAAACCTTTGCACAGGGGTTTGAACAATCAAGCAGATTCCGAAGCAGATCTTTGTTGGAAGCTCCCAGCTGGGCGTGGACACACCCAGTCGTGGGATTCCTCTGGTTTGATAATTAATTAGGTGATTAATTGGGATTTCGGACAGGTACACCCAATAGGGTGTTCAGTTGTCCCAGGAACTCACCCCACAACAGCCCCAAGGGCTGCTGGGCCCCATTTTCTTCTCAGATCGTGGTTGGAAACCAAAATATCCTTCTCCTTGGAAATACAACCCAGCAGCATTTTGGGGATGCGTTAGAAGCTTAATTATTGTCCTAAAAACCTCGGAGAAAGTGTAGGAAAGCCACCAGGAGCTGCGTAACTCCGGGATGGCGTCCTACAGAGCTAAAGGGGGGAAAAGCAAAGATCTTCAGGCATCACCTCCCATCGGAGAGGAGCTGGGAATGAGGCTGCTGCAAGGTGGGAGCCGAGGTCAAACCCAGCTCAGCCTCTCGGGCTCCGTGGGTGCCGTCCAACTCATCCACGTTCCCACGGATTTCGAGACGCCCTCGGGATTTGGCCCCTCCAGCGGTACCAGCTGCAGGCTTTGCCTCCCCGCTGGGAGCAGGAGCCAAACTTTGGCATTTTCTCTTGGAGGCGATCCCTCTGTTTGCCCGGGAGGACTCGGTGCGTGTTTATTCCCGGCTGGAGTGATCCCACGTTTCCCAGCTTTGCCCCGGGGAGCGGATCAGGTTTTGCAAAGTTTGCAAGTTCCGCGTGTGAATTTTCAGACGAGTTTTGGGTTGTTTTGTCGGGTTTTTTTTTCCCCCCTCCTTGGATCTCCGGAGAGCACAAGGATGGAGGTGGGGGGAGGACAGGAGAGGGGAGGAGCGGGAAGGGAGGGTTTGGAGCCGGGAATTCTGACATGGACACGATTAATGGCCCTGGCGGGAGCTGCACACAGAGCCCCCTTATGCGTCCCACATAAAGGCTGGGTCAGCAGCCTGTGCAAACAGCAGCGGGATCAGCAGATCCCGGGATAATGGAATCCCTCGGGAAAGACCGGGAAGGGGGAGGGATTGAGGACTGGGAGGGTTACAGCAGTGAAATGGAGACCCCCGCTGTCCGTGCTCCCAGCAGGAATCCCGGGCACCGGGGGAGCAGGGAAAGGGCTCTCCGGGCTCTCTCCTGCCGGAGAAACGCTCCTGGAATGAGCTTTTCCAAAGGAAACCAGGCTGGGATTGCCTGTGGGTGTCGACATGAGGATGAGCTCACCCAGGAACCACAACTGGGTTTTGGGGTTTTCCCCTCCGATGTCTGGGAATGGGGGCGGCCCCACTCCTGGTTAAGGATTTTTCCTGAAGGATTGGGAATGGGGTTGGCCAATAGATGCTGTCTCCTTGCTCCAGCTTCCTCCTGGGAAATCCTGGATTTCCTTGGAGCTGTCACCTTGCTCCAGCTTCCTCCTGGGAAATCCTGGATTTCCTGGAGCCATCATCCCTCTAGACTTGGCTGTGGAGACTGGAAAAGGAAATCCAGCAAAACTTAGGCTGTTCTGGCTTTGATCTTGGCCCAGGGAGCTCGGAAGTGTTGGTTCGGTGGCCGTGGAGGATCAGGGACGTTTGGAGCCTGGGAAAGCGGCTCATGAAGGGAATGAAGCCACCCAGGGGTGGGAATGTGGTGAATTCCCCCAGTTTTGTTTTGGATGTTTTGCCCTAATTGCTCTTCCTCGTGTAGGTGGGCGCAAAGCTGGGGATGGAAAATGGATGATCCCCTGGTAAAGAACGGGAAAAACCGGAATTTCGAGGGAGAGCAGAGTTTAGGGAACACCGTGGGATGAGGTTGCACGGGGGATGCTGAGGAGAAAGGGAAGAACCCCAAAATTCCAGTGAGAGCACGAACATTTTCCAAGGATCTGGAGATGGGGGAGGGAAAATAATTAATTAGTTCATTAAAAAATAACTTTTCCCTTGTCCCAGGCTGAGATCTCCCAATCCCTCCCTGCTCCCAGGGCCTCGGTGAGGAGGCTCCTGCCAGGGCTGTGCAGCAGCTGCTCTCCGAGGCACATTCCTGCTGCCTTTCTCATTCCGGCAGCCTGGCACGGGCGGCTTCTTCCCACCGCCTGGGAGGCTGCCGGCCCTTGGCAGATGTTCTGGATCTCGGGGCGGATCTCCCGCTGGCTCTGGGGGTCTGCAAACATCGCTCAGGCAAGATCCGGGGCAAAAAAAAAATTTTAAAAATTAAAAATATAGCCCCACACAGACATAAATCCACACGGACACATCCAGCAGGGAATCTTCCCCAACCTCGGGGGTTCTCTTTGGTCTCGGCTGAGGTTTTAAGCCAAGAGTTGAGTTTTGGGTTAAAAATGGCTCCAAAGCAGCAAGGCCAGCTCAGAGCTGGGGTTCTGGGGGAGTTTACACAGCATGGAGGGACAGGGCACAGGGAATGGCTGGGAATGAAAAGAGGGATGGTTTAGGTGGGATATCCGGGAGAAATTCCTCCCTGTGAGGACGGGGAGTGCGCAAGGCCAGGCTGGATGGGGCTGGGAGAAGCCTGGGAAAGCAGGAGTGTCCCTGGCACTGGGTGGGCTTTGAGGTCCCTCCAACCCAAACCACCCTGGGATTCATTCCATGATTCATTCCCATTCCATGATTCATTCCCAGTCCATGATTCATTCCCATTCCATGATTCATTCCATGATTGCAGGAAGGGCCTCACCAACACCTGCCCATCCTCCTCATCCCTGAGCTCCACATGTGGGGAGGGAGCAGAGGTGAGGAGGGGGATCGTGACCCAAAAGTGGGACTGGAGAGCAGCTGCCCCACATCTGGTCCTCGTTCCACTCATCCCCTGGATCGCAGTTCGGGGGTGGCTTTCTTCCTGTGTCCAATTCCTGTTCCTGTTCCTATTCCTGCATCCTATTCCTATTCCTGTATCCTATTCCTATTCCTGTATCCTATTCCTATTCCTATTCCTATTCCTATTCCTATTCCTATTCCTATTCCTATTCCTATTCCTATTCCTATTCCTATTCCTATTCCTATTCCTATTCCTATTCCTATTCCTATTCCTGTATCCTATTCCTATTCCTATTCCTGCTCCTCTTCCTCATCCTCCCCCTACTCCTATTCCTGTTGCTCTTCCTGCATCTCCTCCCGTGCTGGAATCCCCCTTTCCATACCCCCTGACCATGTCCAGGGGGATTTCTCCCTCTCTCCCATCTCCTCCAGGCGACCCCCTCCGAGTTCTGCTCCCTCTCCCCCATCCCTGCTCCCGTTCCATGCCCTCCTCCCTGTGGGAAGCTGCGGGCTCTGGCAGCCCTTCCCGGCAGGGCTGGAGCCCGGCTGGGCGCGCAGCTGTCGGGATAACTGGAATTTTGACGCGTTGACAGCTCGCAAACCCCACGAGCCGAGCGAGCAGACGGGGCCGGGGGCGGCCGCTCCCGGCTCCGGTTTCTCGGCACATCCCGGGAGGCCGAGCGGGGTTTTGGAGGGGTCACGGCAGTGTTTGGCTGTTTGGGATGCAGATTCCAGCTCAGGCTTCCAGAGGGATGAGCTGTTAACAGGTTAATCCCAGAGTGAGCAGAGCCAGGGATGAGCCCGCGCCTGGATTTCCGCGGAATTGGGATGGCGGTGGAAATTCCGGGGGTTTGTCCTTGCGCCAGGCGATGTCCTGACCCATGACCTGGTCTGAAGGAATTCTCACCCATCTGCGAGCTCCCCTTCCCACCTTCCCAGAAAACAACCCCTGAATGTCCCAACAGGAATTCACTCCGTTAATTTAGCAGGAGCTTTGATTTTGAACTTGGATGTTTTCTGGGATTTTCCACCCGTTTTTGTAATTATCTCACGGATGATGTCAAAGTTTTGATGTGGGGGAAAAAAACAAAAAAAAAACTTTAAAGGGATTCTGTAACAACTTTGAAGCTTTTCTCCCTGGCATTCCTGGTGGAGGGTTGTTTTCCCAGAACAATCCATTTTCCATAAAAAATGGGGAATTTTTGGGGTGGTTTCCAGCAGGAAAATCCTTTTTCCAGGAGATTCTTCCGTAGGTGTGGAAATGACCTCTCCCAGGCGATGCTGGTGGCACAAAAGCCACCAGGGCCAGCAGCCACAGGGCTGGAAAGAATCCTTGGAAAATCCCAGTTGTGGACTGGTTTTCCCAAAGCTGTTCCATTTTTAAGGGCAGGTGACCAACAACCCTCGCTGCTTATTCCCATTATTTCAGAAATGGAAATAACGAAACAAAATGTTTCATTTTATGGAAAAATTTGAAATGGAAAGTGAAACAAAACTGTCCAAATCATCCACTTTCAACTTGGAAATTTCTCCGCTGGGAATGTTTTCCACAAATATTCCCTGGTGCAGAGGTTCTCCTGGCTTTTTCTCCTGGAGATGAGATTGAGCCAGCGATTGGAGACTCCGAAATTTTCCAATCAAAAATCAGCCAAGATTTCCCCCCAAAAAACCCCAGCGGGTGTTTTTGGCTCCTCAGCATCACCTGGGGGTGACCCAGGTGGGCACAGCTGGGCATGGGATCCAGGTTTGGAGGATTCCAGGGAATACCGGAGGTGGGAGCACCGAGAGCCGATTTTTGATGGCGATTCCCGGGAAATTCCAGGCACTGAGGATCTCTGATTCCAACCCCAGCCCCGTTCCTGGCTGTGAGGTGGGGAGGTCCTGGGAGAGCAGCTGGGGCTGTCTCCGGATCCCTGGAAGGTCAGGTTGGAGCACCCCTACATCCCATTCCCATTCCCATTCCCATTCCCATTCCCATCCCATCCCATCCCATCCCATCCCATCCCATCCCATCCCATCCCATCCCATCCCATCGATCCCATGGATCCAATCCCATCGATCCCATCCCATGGATCCCATCCCATCCCCATCCCATTTCCTCCATCCCATTCCCATTGTCCCATCCCCTCCATCCCATCCCTTCCATCCCATCCCTCATCCCATTCCCATTGTCCCATTCCCGTTGTCCCATCCCATCCCCTTTATCCCATCCCTCATCCCATCCCTCATCCCATCCACTTGAGGAATTCTTTAGGGAACGTTGCAGCCCTGGAGGACCCAGTGTCCTGAAGGAACATTCCCCTGCTGAGGGCTTCTTTAACCCCGACCAAACCCCTCTCACCCGTTCACCGAAATCCTACAAACCTCCAGGAACCGGGAGGCGCCGGCAGAAAGCCGGACTGAATTCCTTGGGTAATCTCATTTGTGAGGAGCCATTTGTTCTGCTCCACTAACCTGGTTTAATATTAATATTTAATATTTAATATTTATCACCACATCAGCCAGCAGAGGAGCAGGCTCAGCACTGAAAGCACGAAAGGCCCCAAATCTGTGCATCCTCCCGGGGTTTTTTGGTTTTCCTGTTCTGTCAGGAATTCTCTCGGTGATGCCCCGACATCCCCGGTGTTGCAGACAGCAAACGTCACCGCTGGAGCATTGGGTGTGGATTTATGGGATCCCACCCAGAAATCCACACCCATCCCGGCAGGATGGAGCAGGGAATACCCCGTGGCTCTTCCCAGCTCCGGTTCCTCTCCAAAACTCCTCTCTGTGCCCTAAATCCCAGTTTTTTTGGGGAAATGGACAATGCCCTGCTCTGCCTCAGGGGAGCTGGAGAGGCCCCAAGCTGGGAATGCCGCCCCCATGGAATGTTTGGGCTGTCCTGAGGTCCCGACCCGCCACAATCCCCTTTCTCCAGCTGGGAAGGGCCCTCAGCTGACCCTGCGGAACATTCTGGGTGTGCTGAGGCCATAAAAGAGCTTTTCCCACCTGGTTCCCTGAGCACAAACAGGTGCTGCAGCCCCCTTGGTTTTCCCAGCCCTGTTTCCATTTATTTTCTCATCCATCCCATCCATCTTTCTCCCACATCAAGTCCTGATTAGGAGGAGCAGAAGCACAACAAGAGGGGTTTTTTTTTAATTTTTTTTTATTTTTTTCCCTCCCACAGGAGGCTCTTTTTGACCTTCCTTTCCTCTCCTTGTCTGACAAATTGTGGGAGCTGATCCATGGCTGGGATAATTCGCTCCAGCCCCATCCTGGCAGGCAGCTGCTCCGGCAGGGATGAGCCAGGGAGCTTTTCCCTCTCCATCCGTGGGAGGCCTGAGGGATATTCAGGATATCCAGGAGCAGGATTGAGCAAGGTGCCCCTACCTGGGCCCTGGCTGTGATCAGGCCATGAAGAAATCCTTGGATTTCTTCTTCCCGGAGTTTTCCACCACAGCATCCCCGTCTCTGCTGCAATGTCACGTGGTTTTTAGAACAGGTTTCTCTGTTTAAGGCGTGATTTTGGGGAAAACGCCCCAAAAGCGGCAGGTTCAGAGTTCCCAATCCGTGCTGTGCTCCCATTCCCATGGAAAAGAGCGCATGGACACGGCCCAGGGCCCAGCTCAGGGTGGAAATCACCTCAGGGAGCTGCTCTGGGGAAGAACGAGCAGCTGCTTGAGTTCCTGCCCCAGCCCCTTCCCCAGTGCCAGCCCCAAATTCTGGGTTGGTTCTGCAGTTTCTGGGAAAGGAGTTTGGGGTTGGTTCTGAAGGATTTGGGGAGGGGATTTTGGGGTTGTTCCTGCAGGATTTGGGGAAGGATTTTGAGGTTGATTCTGCAGGATTTGGGGAGGGGATTTTGGGGTTAGTTCTGCAGGATTTGGGGAAGGAGTTTGGGGTCGGTTCTGCAGGATTTTGGGAAGAACTTTGGGTTCTGTTCTGCAGGATTTGGGGAAGGAGTTTGGGGACAGTTCTGCAGGATTTGGGGAAGGAGTTTGGGGTTGTTTTTGCAGGATTTGTGGAAGGAGTTTGAGGTCGGTTCTGCAGGATTTGGGGAGGGGATTTTGGGGTCAGTTCTGCAGGATTTGGGGAAGGAGTTTGGGGTTGTTTTTGCAGGATTTGTGGAAGGAGTTTGAGGTTGTTTTTGCAGGATTTGTGGAAGGAGTTTGAGGTCAGTTCTGCAGGATTTGGGGAGGGGATTTTGGGGTCAGTTCTTCAGGATTTGTGGAAGGAATTTGGGGTCTGTTCTGCAGGATTTGGGGAAGGACTTTGCAGTTGCTCCCCAAGCTCTGGCAACCCTTTTGCAAGCCCAGCTTTGGAACAACCTCTCCGGCAGCTCCCAAACTTCCTCCTCTTCCTCCTCTTCCTCCTCTTCCTCCTCTTCCTCCTCTTCCTCCTCCAGCGCGGTCGGAGCAGGCCCCGGCTCCACGCCAGGCTCGCCATGCTGTAACAGGATCCCGTGGCAGGGGAATCTTTCGGGGCTGATAAAGCCGGGAACTGAAGGCAGGTTCCCTTTGAAGTGCACCTCGCATTACAGCGAGCTGCTCCAGCCCGGGGATTTCAACCACCAATAAAATGATTTATGAGCATAAAAAGGCCCCAGCCACCTTTGAGGAGGGGGAAGGGGAGGAATCGCAAACGTCATTAGCTGCAGAGGCTCCGCTTTTTCTTCTCCGGGTTGGAAATGAGGGGCGGAATCGACCTGTTTGGGCCACAAAATGAGCGCGGGGAGATAAATCCCACCAGGGGTTTGGTGCGAGGGCTGCAGCCTCCAGCCGGGCTCGGTGGGAAGCGCTGCTTTAAACTCCTGGGAATCTCTTTCGGTGCAGGTGGATTTTGGGTTTTTTTCAGTGTTATCGCGTCTCGTTCGCTCCAACCAACGCCGGGATCTCCGGCGCCTTCCCGAGCCTCAATCTCAGCTGGCTGAGTGTGGAAATCACCCAAAATGTGAAAAACGGGGGGTTTATCCTCAGTTTAACCCCGCTGTAAGGACTCAAATTGGTTGACTTCAATCCCAAAAGCAACAGTTTTCCTGGAGTCACAGGAGGAGCGTAATTAGGAACTGGATTTCTTTGCTGATAATCCTCTCCCTTGGAGTTTATCTTCCCTTTCTTCTCAAACGCTGCAGAGCAAAAAGGCTCATCCCCAGGGTGGCTCTACCTGGCTGTAAAAGGATCCAGAGTATCCTTTTATCTCCACAGAAAACAAAGGAATTACAGCGGATGTGGGAAGCGGGACGGGAGGTGCCGCGCTGGCGCAGGTGGATTTTAATCCTGAACAGATTTAAAGTGCAAATGAGACAAAAATCGCCTCACACGGGGCATGAAACAGCACAAATCTGTTCCGAGTTGGGTTTTGATCACGTAAATCCTCCTGTCCCATCCCAGAACATCTCACTCCGCGTCTCATCCCGGGTGGATTCGCAGCATCTGCCTCTTGGTTGGGATGAAAAATAAAAAAAGAACTTTCCCAGCCTTGGGAAAGTCAGGAATTGCATTCCTGGTTCCATTTCTCTCTCTCTCCCCTGGATTCAGATCTGGGTGATGGTTTTGCTTCAGGTGTTGGGGCTTTTATGTGATCTTCTCTGAGCTGGGATCTCGATTTTTTGGGATCTCGATTTTTTGGGATCTGGGAGCTCTTCCGGCCTTTCCCTCTGCAAAGAGAAGGTTCATTTCTCTCCTTTTCATCTGGAAAAAAGGTTTATTCCTCTGCAAAGAGAAGATTTCTCCTTTTCCTCTGCAAGGAAAGGTTTATTCCTCAACTTTTCCTCCTCAAAGAGAACATTTCCCTCTTTTTTCTCTGCAAGGAGAAGGTTCATTTCTCTCTTTTTCCTCCACAAAGACAAAGTTTGTTTCTCTCCTTTTCCTCTGCAAAGGGAACATTTCTTTCTCTCCTTTTCCTCTGCAAAGGGAACATTTCTTTCTCTCCTTTTCCTCTGCAAAGGGAACATTTCTTTCTCTCCTTTTCTTCTGCAAAGAAAAGTTTATTCCTCTCCTTTTCCTCCACAAAGACAAGGTTCATTTCTCTCTTTTCCTCTGCAAAGACAAAGTTTGTTCTTCTCCTTTTCCTCTGCAAAGGGAACATTTCTTCCTCTCTTTTTCTTCCACAAGGAGAAGGTTCATTTCTCTCCTTTTCCTCCACAAAGACAAAGTTTGTTCCTCCCCTTAAGTACCAGAAACACTCGAGGTGTGGACGTGGAAGGGAGGAGCAGAGCCGAGCCCACAGCCCCAGTTCCAGGCTGGAATTGTGCAGGACAGGGAAAAAAAAAAACCAATCCAAAAGGACAATGGATCCTCTTTGCGTGACCAGGCCAAATTTGGGTTATTTCGGTTATTTTGGTGATTTCTTTATTCCTTTGTGCTGCTCTCAGCTCTTCCACGGGCTGGGCTGGATGAATTGCAAACCGGGGTTCATTCATTTGCTCTCCCCCTCAACTCTGTCCCAGATTTGGGGGATGTGGGTGCCAGGAGCGGCCCCGGAGCTGTGGCCCCGCTGGGTGTGAGTGACCCATTTCTGTCACGCCGCCGGAGGGGCCCGCCGAGCTCTGGGGAAGGAGGGGTTGGGTGCCAAGGACCTGCCAGGGCCCCAAAAAACCTCTCAGGGCCTGCCTTGGCACCGGGGCCGCAAAGGGAACTGGGGGGTTCTTGTTGGGGAAAAACCGGCGTGAAATGGGGGCCTGGCGGGGCCCCGTGAGCGGGGTTTGAGCAAACGGCCCCCGTGAGCTGGGAACAGAGCCAGGGAACCCCAAAACAACCCCAAAAATGGGGTTTGGTCAAATGGTACCCCAGGAAACTGGGAACAGAGACAGGGAACCCCAAAACAACCCCAAAACAACCCCAAAACAACCCCAAAAGTGGGGTTTGATCAAATGGCGCCTCAGGAAAATGGGAAGAGATCCAGGGAACCCCAAAACAACCCCAAAAATGGGGTTTGAGCAAATGGCCCCCCGTGAACTGGGAACAGAGCCAGGGAACCCCAAAACAATCCCAAAAGTGGGGTTTGATCAAATGGCACCTCAGGAAAATGGGAAGAGATCCAGGGAACCCCAAAATAATGCCAAAAGTGGGGTTTGATTAAATGGTACCCCAGGAAACTGGGAATAGAGCCAGGGAACCCCAGAACAACCCCAAAAGTGGGGTTTGGTCAAATGGTACCCCAGGAAACTGGGAACAGAGACAGGGAACCCCAAAACAACCCCAAAAGTGGGGTTTGATCAAATGGCGTCTCAGAAAAATGGGAACAGATCCAGGGAACCCCAAATCAACCCCAAAAGTGGGGTTTGATCAAATGGTACCCCAGGAAACTGGGAAGAGATCCAGGGAACCCCAAATCAACCCCAGGGGAAAGCTCAGGGGACACTTCACGGCAAGCTCAGAAGTCCCTGAATGGAAATTGCCTTTTCCAGTAAGAAAAATGTCCGGGAACAGGGAATCGTTTATAGGGAACTCGATAGGAAGGTGCCCACTTTGAGATCTGGATCTTGTTTGGGGCTTGTGGGACCGTGGTTTTGTGGTGTTTAGGGAAGGAAATTTGGGGTTGGTTCTGCAGGATTTGGGGAAGGAGTTTGGGGTCGGTTCTGCAGGATTTGGGGGAGGAGTTTGGGATTGGTTCTGCAGGATTTGGGGAAGGAGTTTGGGGTTGTTCCTGCAGGATTTGGGGAAGGAGTTTGGGGTTGTTTTCACAGGATTTGGGGAAGGAGTTTGGGGTCAGTTCTGCAGGATTTGGAGAAGGAGTTTGGGGTCAGTTCTGCAGGATTTGGGGAAGGAGTTTGGGGTCAGTTCTGCAGGATTTGGGGAAGGAATTTGGAGCTATTTTCACAGGATTGGGGAAGGACTTTGGGGCTGTCCCCAAAGGTGTGGGAACCCGTTTTTAAGCCCAGCTCCTGCTCTGAGGTTGAGCAGCTTGGGAACCTGACGGAGAGGGAGGGGTTTCCCCCCACTCTTGATTTTTGCTCCGTTTTTTTCTCATCTCTGTGAAATTCAATCGCGTTTTGCAGCTCCTGAGGCCTCCCAAAGCCCAGCAGCTGCGCTCTCATCTGGCTTGAAAGCTTATCCTCGTGAACCCCGAACAGAACCAGGCCTGGGAGCCCTCTCTGAGGAAATGAAGCAAACCCAGCCTAGGAGAGACCCTTTTTTACCCTGATAAAACCCTTTTCCCCCTGATAAAACACTTAGGAATCCTTTTTTTGGCTCTGTGGAAAGGAGATTTCCCCCGATAAAACACACCAGGGCGTTTAGAAAACCTCCTCTGGAGCCTGGCGGGTGAAGCGGCGCCTCGGCCCAGCTAAGCCCGGCTTTGCCGCGGAGTTTAGGCTGGGTTTATCGGAAGGATCCAGGCTGGCTGCAGAGCTGCAGACACTCCGAGGAGCTGAGGCTCCCCGAAACTCCCTGCGGGGCGGTTCTATCTCCTGAGCTCGTCTAAAACCGCCAGCTCGATGCTAATCTGGATATTTATCCCTCCTAACAGCGCCGCTGTTACGGCGCTTAATCCTCCGGCAGCATTCCCAGCCCGGGCAGATAAGGAGGGACGGCCAGGTGGCAGCGGAGCATCTCCCTGGGATGGACCCTGCCGGATCCCAGGTCCCCGGTGTCCCTCTCCCTGTGCCCCCAGCCGGGAGCGGCGTCTCCGGCCGCTGGAAATCCCGCGGGAGATGGATGGGCTCGGGGAAACTGAGGAATGGGGCCGAGGATTGGCCGGGGTCCCGGTCCAGGAGCTGCTTGGGCCGGGTTTTGGCCAGGTGTTGGCATCTGGTGTGGCAGGTGGTGCTCAGGTGTCACCCAGGGGTGTTTCTGTCCCCCAGGTGTTGCTCAGGTGTCACCCAGAGGTGTTTTCTGTCTCCCCAGGTGTGGTCATCATGGCTCAGGTGTCACCCACAGGTGTTTTCTGTCCCCAGGTGTTGCTCAGGTGTCACCTGGGGGTGTTTTCTGTCCCCAGGTGTTGCTCAGGTGTCACCCAGGGGTGTTTTCTGTCCCCAGGTGTTGCTCAGGTGTCACCCAGGGGTGTTTTCTGTCCCCAGGTGTTGCTCAGGTGTCACCCAGGGGTGTTTTCTGTCCCCAGGTGTTGCTCAGGTGTCACCCAGGGGTGTTTTCTGTCCCCAGGTGTTGCTCAGGTGTCACCCAGGGGTGTTTTCTGTCCCCAGGTGTTGCTCAGGTGTCACCCAGGGGTGTTTTCTGTCCCCAGGTGTTGCTCAGATGTCACCCGGTGGTGTTTTCTGTCCCCAGGTGTTGCTCAGGTGTCACCCAGGGGTGTTTTCTGTCCCCCCCAGGTGTGGTTCAGCAACCGGCGGGCTCGCTGGCGCAAGCAGGCCGGAGCCAACCAGCTGGCGGCCTTCAACCACCTGCTGCCGGGGGGCTTCCCGCCCACGGGCATGCCGGCGCTGCCCCCGTACCAGCTGCCCGACTCCTCCTACCCCACCACCACCATCTCCCAAGGTGAGCCTTCCCCTCCCCGCTTCCCTTCCCCACCTCCCCTGCGCCGGGCCGGCCGCTGCTGGAGCATCCCGGGCTCTGGGGTCCCTCCCAAACCATTCCTCGACGCTCTGCTCGGGCCTTTCTGATCTCTGGTATCCAGCCCGTGGATGATGGGAGAGTTGGGAGTCTCTTGTGGGATTCTTTTTGTTGGGAAAATCAGGTTTTTTCCCTCAAAAAAAGAAGTGTTTTCTTCTCTGTCCCACGTCCCTTCTGCTGTGTCCTGTGGCTGGGGTTTTGAACCAGGGGCACATCCCAGGAAATCGGGGTTTGTGTGGGTGACCCCTCATTCCGTGTCCATTCCACCGGTGGGAATATCCCAGTGGAAGGAAGAGTTAATTCCAGCTGCCTTTGGCCTGGAATTCTTTTGCCTTTACCAAAGAATTCACATTTTCTCTTTGCTGGGAGGGAAAACGAAGCAAAACCCAGACAAAACCCAGACATTTCCCGCTGGCTCCCGGCATGGCTGAGCCGCCATTCCCAGCGGTTTCCCGGGTGTTTCCCAGCGGTTTCCCGGGGTTTTCCTGGGGTTTTCCTGGGGTTTTCCCGGGGAGATCCCAGCCCGTTGGTGTCCCCGCAGACGGCGGCAGCACCGTGCACCGGCCGCAGCCGCTGCCGCCCTCCACCATGCACCAGGGCGGCCTGGCCGCCGCCGCCGACTCCGGCTCGGCCTACGGCGCCCGGCACAGCTTCTCCAGCTACTCCGAGAGCTTCATGAACGCCACAGCTCCCGCCAACCACATGAACCCCGTCAGCAACGGCCTCTCCCCGCAGGTACGTGCCCGTTTCCAGCCTTCTCCGGGTTCCGGGAGCGCGGAAACCGCTGGGATGCGATGGCGGAGCGCTGGTGGTTGTTGTTGTTGTTGTTGTTGGGGTTGTTGTTGTTGTTGTTGTTGTTGGGGTTGTTGTTGTTGGGGTTGTTGTTGTTGGGAATTCCTGCTGGCAGCTCAATTAGCTCATTCGTTAATGAGCAGCAGCTCTGAGCCCAGCGTTGGGCATTCCCACGGCCAGGTTGGGATGAGGGGATCGCCAACCCCTGGAGCGCCTCCCAAAACCATCCCAGAGCGGCGGCGGGTTTGGTTCACACCTGAGGGCTGACTCCAAAATTCATCTGCGGGGGCTGATTTAGGCTCAGCCTGGAGCTTGGGCAGGTCTGGCACGGATCTGAGCTCAGAGATGGACGTTTGGGGCGTCATTTTGGGAAACTCGCGCGGACGATCCCGCTGATGCCGAGGCGTGGCTGAGCGGTGGAGGAGGAAAGGAGTTTCCAAGCTCACCTTCGTCTTCAGGTGGAGCTGGAAATGAGCAGCCAGGACTTGTCCTTATCCCGAGGGACACCAAATCCCGTTTTTTTCCGCTCTCAGTCGCTCGTGGGATGCGGAGCTGTTGTTCCAGAGGGATCAGTTTATTTAGGACGGGAAACCGAAATAATTCGGAACTAGGAGGAGAAATGAGGTGAGCGCCGGAAATGGGAGATTCATTTTCGGGCGGTTTGGAGAGGAGTCCAACAAACAGGGACACCCGGGGGGATGTGGGTGTTCAGGTGCAGGAGTTTGGGATCTCTCGAGTGTGAAAACAAAGAGGAAACGGGGAAATTTTACAGCTTCTCTGGAATGGTACAAATCCCCCGCTTTTGGCTTTGAATGGGGAAACGTTAAAATGTGACTGGCATGAGGTGAAATGGGAAAATATTAAAATGGGACTGGCACGAGGTGAAATGGGAAAATATTGAAATATTGACTGGCATGAGGTGAAATGGGAAAATATTAAAATGGGACTGGCACGAGGTGAAATGGGAAAATATTGAAATGGGACTGGCACGAGGTGAAATGGGAAAATATTGAAATGGGACTGGCATGAGGTGAAATGGGAAAATATTGAAATGGGACTGGCATGAGGTGAAATGGGAAAATATTGAAATATTGACTGGCACAGGGTGAAATGGGAAAATATTGAAATATTGACTGGCACAAGGCTGGATATTGCTCCAAACAGGGAAATTCGGGGGGGAACAGGCAGATATCCCTCTGACAAGGGATTTCTGAGAGCCCTGGGCTCAGGCTCGGAGGATACAGCCTGGGATTCAAAGGCAGGCCTGGGTTAGCTGGGCCAGGGCCCGGGATTAACTCAGATGATCCCGAGTGCAATTTATCCCCATGGAATAAGGCGGGGATGAGATGCCTGGGATGAGCCTGAAGGCCATCCTGCAATTTCCATTTCCCTTCATCCTCTCCTGCCCAGTCCCACAGAATCAGGGGCTCGTTGAAAGGACCAGACCGTGGCTTTTCCTCCGCTTATCCCAATCCCAAATTCCCCTGCCCCCAGGCTCAGGCTGGGGACAGATATCCCTGAGCCCATAAGCCCTTTGTATGGGAAAGAGAGGATCCTTTATCTGGCAGGCCTGAAGAAAAGAGAGCTTTGCACCCCCAGGAAGAGGAGATTCCCATTTTCCCCGACGCTTTTAATCATGCGAGGGCCAAGATATCAGCGTGGAAATTCGCCCGTTGCCTTTGTGCGCGCGGAGCCTGACCCAGGTTATTTCCCGGCTGCTTTGCATTCCCTGATCAAAAATTCCTGCCTTTTCCAGCCCTCTGCTGCTCCTGGTGGACCTGCCAAACCTTCAGGAGCTGTTCTGGGGGCCGAGGGGGGAAACGAGGGAATGATCCCAAGAATTACGGGACAAAACCACTTTGGTTGATGCTGGGAGCAATGAAATCAGCTTTTTCCCTCTATTTCCCGCTGCTTTTCCTCTCCAGCCTCCTCCTCCCCATCTCTTCCACCTTTTCCAGCGTCTCCATGGGTTTTTAAGAGGGTTCTGGAGCAGGGCCCAAACTCCTGCCACCATTCTCGGGCTTTGGCTTCTCCAGAGCCCAAAATTCTCCGTTTGGGGCAGGTGGAGCCGGGGAAAAGCTCAAAACTGAGCGGGAGTTCCGGGCGTTTCCCAGAAATTGTTATTCCTGAGACCTCGGAATCTCCCAACAGCCCCGCGGGATCTCCAGGGATTAAGACAATTCCAGAAACGCAAAGAGCCAAGAGAAACTTGTTCAGCTCCTCCGAGTTGTTGCTTTAATTTTCCCTGGGCTTTCCGTGGCTCTGAGGGAATTCATTC
Source organism: Periparus ater (assembly GCA_032357785.1). Classification (NCBI taxonomy): domain Eukaryota; kingdom Metazoa; phylum Chordata; class Aves; order Passeriformes; family Paridae; genus Periparus; species Periparus ater. The sequence goes on from CM063628.1 coordinate 4,757,334, forward strand.
CCAGTGTCTGGAGCTCGGAGTCACATTCCCAGTCCTGGCTTTGTCACTGGCTTTGGGATCCCTCCTGGCTCTGGGAATTCCCTCTCGGATCCCTCCCGGCTCTGGGAATTCCTTCCCTGATTCCCGGGGATCCCTCCTGTCTCTGGAAATTCCTTCCCTGATTCCCAGTGATCCATCCCAGCTCTGGGAATTCCCTCCACAATTCCCAAGGATCCCTCCCAGCTCTGGAATTCCCTCCACAATTCCCAAGGATCCCTCCCGGCTCTGGAATTCCTTTTCCAATTCCCAGGGATGCCTCCTGGCTCTGGAATCCCTCCTGGCTCTGGAGAAGTTGCGTTTTCTTCCTTCCCCGATTCCCAGTGATCCCTCCTGGCTCTGGGAATTCCTTCCCTGATTCCCAGTGATCCATCCCAGCTCTGGAAATTCCTTCCCTGATTCCCGGGATCCCTCCTGGCTCTGGAGAAGTTGCGTTTTCTTCCTTCCCCGATTCCCAGTGATCCCTCCTGGCTCTGGGAATTCCTTCCCTGATTCCCAGTGATCCATCCCAGCTCTGGAAATTCCTTCCCTGATTCCCGGGATCCCTCCTGGCTCTGGAGAAGTTGCGTTTTCTTCCTTCCCCGATTCCCAGGAATCCCTCTTGGCTCTGGGAATTCCTTCCCCGATTCCCAGGGATCCCTCCCGGCTCTGGGAATTCCTTCCCCGATTCCCAGGGATCTCTCCCGGCTCTGGAGAGGCCGCCCTCTCTCCCTTCCCTCGGTGCCACCAATTCCCTTCTCCCTTTTTTTTTCTTTTTTTCCCGTTTTTTTTTTCTTTTTTTGCCGGAGCCACCGCGCCTGTAATAACCATTCCAAATGAGTCTTGCTGGGCCAGGAGAAAGGGGAGGGGAAGGGGAAAAGGAAAAAAAAAAAAAAGGGGGAGGAGAGGATGAGATTTGGGGGTTGGGAGAAAAGGAGGAGGGGGTTTAAATAGCAAAGAATTAGGGGGGCTAAAAAAAAAAAAAATAAATAAAAATCTGATGCAAATCACTGGTGGAGAGAAAATTATGTGCAATTACCCGAGCGATACTGGGCAGCCGTGCCCACCCCAACCAACAAGATCTCATTAACAAGCAGAAAATAAGATTGAAATGGTGTGTAAAAGAGCTGAAAAATGAATTTGAATGCTGCATTTGTCCACAATTACCCCCTCGTTCACACATATTTTATTGCAATTTTTTTATTATTCTTAATCTTTCCATCCCTCAAAGCAGATTGGGAACATCCTGGCATTACGGTTGCTGAGGGAGGAAGCATTAAGGATTCCCGGTTTCCCTGAAAGGAGACCCTTCTCTCGCTCGAATTTTCCAGCCTCGCTTTTGGCCGGATCAGGATTCATTTCCCGGCTTATCCCGGTGTTCCTTCCTCATCCTTTAACACCGGCGCCTTCCTTTTTCCCATCTTTCCTCCTCTCCATCCCCCTCCAGGCTTTTCCTCCTCATCCTCCTCATTCCCGTTCCTCCAGAGGATCCCGATCCCTCCTGCTCTGCCCTTCAGGAGCGTCCCTCGCATCCCTCACGCCGCCTTCCTTCCCCTCCTCATCCTCCCCGCGACCTTGGAGCGGGATTCCCGATAAATCCTCGCCCAAAAAAGGGAAGCTCCGGCTTCCTCCGGGAAAAGCGGCTCCGCGTTCTCCCTAAACTTTTAACCCGCACATCCCAGGAAAAACACCCGGGGTTTTTTTTTCCCCCTTGCTGAAGTTTCTGGCGTTTTTTTGGGGGGATATATTTCACCAAACAAAGCCCATCTGCTCTTGTCAGTTTGACGCCTCCGCTGCCGGCACCGGGGAAAGAAGGGAACATTTTTCCCGTGTGAAAACAGATCCCTCTCCTTTTTTTTTTTCCTTTTTTTTTTTTACCCTCCTGATTCCCGGCTCCGAGGAGGGTGGGAAGGGGGGAATTCACACCCGAGGGGCCTCTCCGTCCTGAGGTTCCCTGGATGGATTGGGGTGCTCTGATCACGCTGGAAACCCAAAAAACCCGACAAAATAACCCTAAAAAAGCAGAATTTCCTCCCTTTAACCCGAATTCTGGGCTGGTCCCCGCGTGATTCCCGCTCCAGCCGTGCTGCTGAGATAGGAAAACACCGGGAGGGATTTGGGATTTGGGATTTGGGAGCTCCAGTCCCCCGAGCCTGGAATCCCACGGGAATTTTGGCAGGATCGGCCCCCGAGGCTCCACAAACTCCGGGACGCGAATTGGGGAGGAATAAGGAAGAAACGGGAGGAGAAAAGTGGGGATAAAAACCCTGGGGAGGAGAGCAGGAGCGGTGGCAGCAGGAACGAGACGCGTGGAAGCTCCTGATAAAGCTCCAGATGTGGAATTTGAGGCACCCAGGGCTGAGACACCAAAACCTGTCCCCAAAATCTTCCAACCTCCCTCCCTAGCCAGACCCCGCTCCCCACCGCTGCTGCGATGGGGGGGGGAAAAACCGCAGCGGGGCGGGTGGAATTCCTGAATTCCTGAATTCCTGCGGCAATCCCGGCGGGATTTGGGCCGGGAGACGCGGCTCTGCCCATTCCTGCGGGAGCTCGGGACGCGGCGAGCGGCGCGCGGGAGGGAAAATGAGCAATTAGCAATTAACGCCGCATTCCCGGCGACCTCCGGCACGCGGAGCCGCTGGAACATCCCAGGGATCCGCTGGGAAAGGCAGCCCGGGAATGGGGGGAGCGAGATGGGAAGGGGAAGTTTAAAAAGCGAGGGGGGCAACAAAAGGAATAAAATAATTGGGATCGGGAGGGAGAGCGCCGCATTCCCGGCTGCTCCCGGTAAATCCAGCTGTGCTCCAGCTGTGCCCCGCCTGGGAAGAGCCAATCCCGGGCAGGAAAAACCTCCAGAGGCGCGTTCGGCCCAGGATCGGGATCCAGGGGTCATCGTGGGGTTCATTCCAGAGGGATGGGGGAGCTCGGGTGGATTTGGGGATCTCCTGGAGAGATTCCAGCCTGGAGCCGGGAATCTCTTCCTGGGAACCGGGGGTCCCTCCCGTGAGCTCTGCGGGTGTCGGAGAGGGATCAGTTCCCCGTTTTTCCCTTTTCTTCGCCATCCCCGGGCGCGCTGAGGAAATTCTCGTTCCCTCCCGTCCCAGCTGGAGAGGCTGCGGCACACGGGGGGTTTTGGGGGCCGTGTCCACCCCTGGAGCATCCCCGGGAGCGGCTCAGGAGGGCTGGGCAGTCCCGCAGCCTCGGGAGAGGTTGATGGGATGAGAGGAATCCCAAAAGGATGCGGCGCTGAGCTTCGGTGTGAGAGTTTGGGGGTCCAGAGGGTCCGGAGTGACCCTCTCACCACCCCAGGTGGGGAGCAGGAGCAGGGAATGGCTCTGGGATGTGACCTCGGACACTCTGGGGTGTAGGAATGGCTCTGCAGGGACACTTTGGGGTGCGGGAATGGCTCTGGGATGTGGGGTCGGGCAGTTCGGGATGCAGGAAATCCTCTGGGATGTGGCCCCGGGCAGTTTGGGGTGCGGGAATGGCTCTGGGATGTGAACTCGGACATTTTGGGGTGCAGGGAATGGCTCTGCAGGGACACTTTGGGATGCAGGGAATCCTTTGGGATGTGGGATCGGACACTTCGGGGTGCAGGAATGGTTCTGCAGGGACATTTCGGGGTGCCAGGGCCGGGCAGGAGCAGCTGCGTGTCCAGGGAATTGCAGAGGGAGGAGATCCAGGAGATCCAGGAGATCCAGGAGCCTCAGGGAAGGACCGGGATGCTCCGGGCTCTGTTCCACGCCGGGGTCCCCCCCTTTTCGGGGCGCTGGATTTGCGGGGAAACCCCCCCGTGCTGCGGGGCTGCCAAAATCCGCGCCCGGCATCATTTCACGGCGGGCCCGGAGATCTCCGACCCCGGAGAGCTCTGGGGGCGATCAAAGGCGCGCGGGGTCCCGGCTCCGGGCAGCCCCTGAAGCCCATCCAGAACCAAATCCATCCGATTTCAGGGAATTGAGCACCTGGAAGGCGCTCCCGAGGCTCGCGGGGCACGGGGAGGGGAGCCTGGGATGCGCATCCAGGGAAATCACCGGGTGCTGGAGCTGGGAGCGGGGGGAAACAGGGAATGAAGGCATGGAGAGGCTGTTTGGGAAATCACAGGGAATTTGGGAAGTTATCCTGGCTGTGGGGTCTGGGAAAAAGAGGAAATGAAGGCATGGAGAGGCTGTTTGGGAAATCACAGGGAATTTGGGAAGTTATCCTGGCTGTGGGGTCTGGGGAAAAGAGGGAATGCAGGCATGGAGGGGCTGATTTGAGGAAAATCATGGGAAAATCAGTGGTTTGCAGGATTGAGGGGAAAAAGAGGGAATATAGACTTGGAGAAGCTGTTCTGGGAAAATCACAGGGAAATTGGGAAGATACCCTGGCTGTAGGGTCGGGGGGAAAGAGGGAATATAGACCTGGAGGGGCTGTTTGGGGAAATCACAGGGAAATTGGGAAGTTACCCTGGACGAGGGGTCTGGGAAAAAGAGGGAATATAGACCTGGAGAGGCTGTTTTGAGGAAAAGCTCGGGAAAATCAGTGCTTTGCAGGATTGAGGGGAAAAAGAGACTTGGAGGGGCTGTTTTGGGAAATCACAGGGAAATTGGGAAGTTACCCCGGATGTGAAATCTGGGGGAAAAAAGGGAATATAGACCTGGAGAGGCTGTTTTGGGGAAATCACAGGGAAATTGGGAAGTTACCCTGAATGAAGGGTCGGGGAAAAAGAGGGAATTCAGGGACTTTGGGAAACCACAAGGAGCGGCTCTGGGGATTGAAGGAGAGGCCAAAGCGCTGAGTTTTGGGAAGGAATTCATCCACCAAACCAGCTCTGAGGTGACACCGCGCTGTCCCCACGGGTCACAGCTCTCCGCACGGGGACACAGCGAGGGGACACCGCCTCCCCCTCAATCCCCGGCTGCCTCCTCTCTCTCCCCGAGCCTCTCGCAGCTCTTCCTCTCCCTCTCCCGTCCCCGTGCTCCCTCTCCTCCATTTGATGTGGAGAGGAGCTGTCTGCCACTCGCGCGTCTGTTCCGAGAAGGGATCAGAAGTTTCAGCGAGCGCTCGGCGCCTCTCCTTTGATCCATGTCCTGAGGCCTGCTTGACAGCGAAAAAAAGCATGGAGACAAAACGACTCAGTCAAAGTGATTCCTGACAACTGTCTCCATGAGATAAGGAAGCTCTCTGTGTCTTGGTGGCTTTTTTTTAATTTTTTTTATTTTTTTTTTATTTCTAATACCGCCTCTCCGTTTCCATAAGAAGCGGAGTCACTTTAAACCAGAGGAGCAGAGCCAAGCACGGAGCTGAGCTTTATCGCTCTTCCTGTCTCTTTTTTTTTGTTCGGTTGGGGTTTTTTCCCCTTTTTTTCCCTCTTTCCCCCCGTTTTTCCCGGTGTGGATGAGGCTCTGGAGCTGTCCTGGCTCTGTGGCGGTGGCCAGGGGGACACGGAGACAATTCCCAGCGGGACAATTCCCAATTTTGGGAAGAGGGAGGTCGGGTTTGGGCCGGCTCTGGCCACTCCAGCGCTCCTCGGAGCCGCTGCCGAGCCCCGGAATCTCCTTTGGGATCCTTCAGTTCCGCTTGGTGGGATCGAGACGCGCAGGGAATGGGACACCAGTGGAACCCAGGGGGGTCTGTGGGGCTGGGAGGGCTCGGGGACACCGGGAGAGGGAGTGGGAACGGGGATCCCAAAGAAACAGGGATCCCAAACGGGGATCCCAAAAAACCACAGAGATCCCAAACGGGGATCCCAAAAAACCACAGAGATCTCAAACAGGGATCCCAAACACACACAGGGATCCCAAACAGGGATCCCAAACACACACAGGGATCCCAAACAAACACAGGGATCCCAAACAGGGATCCCAAACGGGGATCCCAAAGAAACAGGGATCCCAAACAGGGATCCCAAACACAGGGATCCCCAGGGATTCCAATTAATCACAGGGATCCCTTGTTGATGGAGGGGACAGGGAGGTCCCTGAGGGACACGGGGGGACAGGGCCACCCCAGCCGGGGGAGGAGCTGTGGGAATGCGGAATGGATCCCAGACTGCTCCATCCCAGCTCTGGAAAGCTGCAGGAGACCTCAGGGGACCTCAGGAGACTTCAGGAGGCCCCAGGGGACCTCAGAGGATCTCAGGGGACATCAGGGGACCTCAGGGGACCTCTGGGAACCTCAGGAGACTTCAGGAGACCCAGGGGACATCAGGGGACATCAGGGGACCTCTGGGGACTTCATGGAACCTCAGGGGACCTCTGGGGACCTCAGGAGACTTCAGGGGACCTCAGAGAACCTCAGAGGACCTCAGGGGACCTCAGGGGACCTCAGAGGAACTCAGGGGACTTCAGGGGACCTCAGGAGACCTCAGAGGACCTCAGGGGACCTCAGGTGACCGAGCCTGGAGACAAGGAGGTGTCTCCGAGGTCCGTGGCAGGACAGGGGACAGAGCCACGCTCAGGGGATGGGGACAGGGATTGGAGGATCTCGGAAGGGTTGGGGTTCACGTTCCTTTTGTGGCCAGGGACCCCTCTGGTGGCCAGGGACCCCTCTGGTGGCCAGGGACCCCTCTGGTGGCCAGGGACCCCTCCCACCAGCCCAGGCCGCTCCAGGCCCGGAGCTGCAGGCTCAGGGACCCTCCCAGCCCTGCAGAACCTCCCGGCCGGGGATCTCTCCCCCCTTCTCACCGGAATTGGGCTTTTTGCGGCTCGGGAGTGAAGCTCCATCAGCGGCGGGGCCGGGGGGCGAGCGGGCCCGGCGGAGGGGGAGGGTCCCTTCCCTTCCCCCCCAGAACCGCGCTGCGCCGCGCTGATAAACAGCAAATATCGGGGAACGGGATTTCCACATTATCTGAGCGCGGCAGAAAATCAAAATTTCAGTCTAAATCCGAGGAGACGAAGCTCATAAGCTCCTCCAGCTGATACAGGCGCCGAGCCCAGCCGGCGAAGGCTCAGGAGGCGCAAAATAGCGTTTTTCGTTCACAAAAAAAAATAAAAAAAAAAAAAATAGAAAAAAAAAAATAAATAGAAGAAGAAAAGGAGAGAAAGCAAAAGGAATGAACGAGAAGGGAGAGGCAAGAAATGTCTTTGGGGGCTGCCTGCGGGGAGAGGCGGTGAGGAGAGGAGCGCGGTGTGATGCTGCAGCCCCTCGGTGGCGAGGGGAGAAACAGCCGGCGGTGCTGGGGAAGGGGCTGGGGGTCCCAGGAGCTCCCAAAGGGCGGCTCCGGTTCCTTTCCCGCTGCTCCGGAGGTGCTGGAAGCGCTTCATGAGCGATCCCAGAGCGCAGCTGAGCCCCGAGCTCGGGCCGGGAGCCGTGTGGGGCCTTCCCCAGCCCAAAAAGCGAGGCTGGGGTCGGCCGGGGGCTCCTCCGTGCCCCGCTCCAGCCTGGGGCCCGCGGGGAGGCGATGCCGAGGGGACAGGGGAGATGCTCCTGGATGGGGCTCCCCAAATTCTGGAGCAGGTCTCAGTGTGGGGGCAATGCCGAGGGGAGCTGTGAGATGCTCCTGGATGGGGCTCCCCAAATTCTGGGAGCAGATCCCAGTGAGGGATCAATGCTGAGGGGACAGGGGAGATGCTCCTGGATGGGGCTCCCCAAATTCTGGAGCAGGTCCCAGTGAGGGATCAATGCTGAGGGGAGAGGGGAGATGCTCCTGGATGGGGCTCCCCAAAATCCGGAGCAGGTCCCAGTGTGGGGGCGATGCTGAAGGCAGCAATGAGATGCTCCTGGATGAGGACGGGGCTCCCCAAAATCCGGAGCAGGTCCCAGTGAGGGATCAGTGCTGAAGGCAGCAATGAGATGCTCCTGGACGAGGCTCCCCAAATTCTGGGAGCGGGTCCCAGTGTGGGAGCGATGCTGAGGGGAGCTGTGAGATGTTCCTGGATATGGATGGGGCTCCCCAAATTCTGGAACAGGTCTCAGTGTGGGGGCAATGCCAAGGGGAGCTGTGAGATGCTCCTGGACGAGGCTCCCCAAATTCTGGGAGCGGGTCCCAGTGTGGGAGCGATGCTGAGGGGAGCAGGGAGATGTTCCTGGATATGGATGGGGCTCCCCAAAATCCGGAGCAGGTCCCAGTGAGGGATCAGTGCCGAGGGGAGCAGGGAGATGCTCCTGGATGAAGATGGGGCGCCCCAAAATCTGGGAGCAGGTCCCAGTGAGGGATCAATGCTGAGGGGAGTGGTGAGATGCTCCTGGATGGGGCTCCCCAAAATCCGGAGCAGGTCCCAGTGTGGGAGTGATGCTGAGGACAGTGAGAAGCTGCTCCTGGATGGGGCTCCCCAAATTCTGGGTATGGGTCCCAGTGTGGGAGTGATGCCGAGGGGAGCTGTGAGATGCTCCTGGATGTGGATCCCCAAAATCTGGAGCAGGTCCCAGTGTGGGAGCGATGCTGAAAGCTGCTCCTAGATGTGGATCCCCAAAATCTCCTGGCTGTGCCCGGCCCCGCTGCCCAGAGATGTTCTGCAGCACCAAACTCCTCCCTCAGCAGCCAAACCCCACAGGAAAGGCTGAACGAACCCCGATTTGTCCTGGCGGAGGGCTCCAGCACCCCCCTCCCACCCCAAACCCCGTGCAGGGGTCACAGAGGAGCTCCTGGGCTTGGTTTGGCTCTGAAATCCTTTTTGCTGCCCGATTTTTCCTCTGATCCCGGGCGGCTCCCATCGCGCTGTCCCCACATCCCCGGGCTCATTCCTGCTCTCCCAACCTCTCCTGCATCCTCCCGGTGCCACACCAGGATCATTCCTGCTCTCCCAACCCCTCCTGCATCCTCTCCTCACATCCCCGGGCTCATTCCTGCTCTCCCCTCCCCTCCAGCATCCTCTCCCTGCTGTCCCAGGCTCATTCCTGCTCTCCCAGCCCCTCCAGCATCCTCTCGGTGCCACACCAGGTTCACTCCTGCTCTCCCAACCTCTCCTGCATCCTCCCCGTGCTGTCCCAGGTTCATTCCTGCTCTCCCAGCCCCTCCAGCATCCTCTCCCCACATCCCCGGGCTCATTCCTGCTCTCCCAGCCCTCCAGCATCCTCTCGGTGCTGCCCCGGGCTCCCTCCTGCTCTCCCATCCCCTCCAGCATCCTCCCGGTGCCACACCAGGTTCACTCCTGCTCTCCCAGCCTCTCCTGCATCCTCTCCCTGCTGCCCCAGGCTCGTTCCTGCTCTCCCAGCCCCTCCAGCATCCTCTCCCCACATCCCCAGGCTCATTCCTGCTCTCCCATCCCCTCCAGCATCCTCTCCCTGCTGCCCCAGGCTCCCAGCCCAGCCCGGGGGTCTCCGTTCCGCCGGGGTCTCGGGGCCGGGGGAGGTTTCCCCAAGCCCCGCTGGGGCCGGGAGGTCGAGGCCGAGCGAATGTTTCTGTTTAGTTCCAGATACCAGCCTGACAGGTGGGTGCCTCTTGATTAATTCCCAGCTCCCCTAAAAGCTCCCGGGTTCCTGGGACGCGGCCCCGCTCCAATCCAGCCCAAATTAGGGGGGAAACCCTGGGGGGGTCCCGTGTGGCACCTCCAGAGCTCCACAAACTCTCCCAGTGAGGGTCTTTGAGCAGCCAGAAACCCCCAGCACGAGCTCCCAGTTCTCCCAGTTCCTCCCAGTTTGGCTGCTCTGACGGAACCTGCTGGAACCTGTGTGCAGGAGAAGGGGGATTTGGGGTCCAGGAGAAGGGGGATTTGGGGATTTGGGGTCCAGGAGAAGGGGGATTTGGGGTCCAGGAGAAGGGGGATTTGGGGATTTGGGGTCCAGGAGAAGGGGGATTTGGGGATTTGGGGTCCAGGAGAAGGGGGATTTGGGGATTTGGGGATCCAGGGGGATCTGAGGGGGTCTCTGCGGGCTCTGTCACCAAATTTTCACCCGGCCCCTCCCATGGGAGAGACCAGAGACCCCCAGAGACCCCCCCAGAGCCCGGGAAATGTGAATCCCTCTGGTGCTGCCCGTGGGGAGATTTGGGGGATTTTGGGGTTTTTTTTGGCGCATCCGTGGAGTCCAAACCTCGGGAGTTCTTTGCCTTCCTCTCGCCTCGACCCATGGGGAAATTTGGGGTTTTTTGGGGTTTTTTTGGGCTCATCCGTGGAGTCTAAACCTCAGGAATTCTTTGCCTCCCTCTCTCCCCATTTTTTCACCCACTCTGAGCGCCCAGAAATGCCCGAAATCCCCACTGGGCTGCCCAAAACCCGCGGGTTTCTCCCCAAAACATCCCCACAGGGGGAAATTCCCGAGGTTCCTGGAGCTGAGGGAGTTTCAGTGAATCCCAGGGAGCTCAGGAGAGGCAGGGAAGGTGATTTCGTGCTCAGCTCCAACCCCGACAAATCCCGGGGGATTTTCCCCATCCCTTTATCGGGGTGGATCCACCACCACAGGAATGTGGAGATTAAAACCCCAAAGGGCTCCGAGGAGCAGAGGGGAAGGACAAATCCAGGATCCTTGGAGGTGCTGCAGCCTCCCGAGCTCGGAGGGAAGCATCCAATGCCTGAACGTTTATGTTCAAAAAAAAAAAAAAAATAGAGAAAAATAGGAAAAAGAAACCAAAAAACCGAATCAACTTATTAAAATTTCGCCCCGCTGCATCTCCTGCTTATTCAAACAGCGCCAATTTCCGTGGATCTCATATCAGCTCCCAGCATCTCCCAGCCTCAGCGCTCGGGTTATACGGGAAAAGAGAGAGAGGGAAAGGAGGGGGGAGGAAAAAAAAACTGCGAGCAAAATAAAAGCCGCTATCTGACAGAATCTCTCCTGGGGATCTCAGTTATTAAAAAAAAAAAAAGAAGAAGGAGAAGGAAAAAAAAAAAAAGAATAATTTTTTTTTCTCTCTTGGCTGCTGTTTGTTAAATGTGCAGGAGCCATAGGCAAATTTTTGCTAATTTTGTGCATGCTTTTATCATAGTGGTGATTCACTGGCAGCTTTATCCTCCGATAAGTGGATTAGTTGTTGAGCTAAACAAAAAGGTGTTTGACAAGCAGGAAGCTCTAAAGAACATATTTGTTTTCCGAAGAATGGAGCTGTGTTTGTTGCTCGGTGCAGTGCGGGGCGTTGTGGGGAATTTCATTAGCCCGGAGGAGAAGGAGAGGCCTCGGAGCTCTCCTGCTCTGCGCGGGGATGAGCCGCAGCCTCTTCCTCCTCTCAGGGGGGGTTTGGATGATGAGGAGGGGTTTGGTGGGGTGGAGGAGCTCTTTGGGTTTATTTGGGAATATTACCCAGTACATACATAACATATATATATATATTTTTTATATATTTATTTATTTATCTATTTATTAATTTATTTACCTATTTATATTATTTATTTATTTATCTATTTATTTTTATATTTTTACATTTTTATATTTTATATATTTATATTTTTATATATATTTTATATATTTTTATAATATTCATATTTATATTTATATTTACATTTATATTTATATTTATATATTTATATATTTACATCTTTCTATTTACATTTTAATATTTAATATTTCATTTGTATATTTATTTATACATCTGTCTATATTTATATCTCTATATATTTATATAGATATATATATTTACATATTTTTATATATAAATATATTTTTATATATAAATATATTTTGTGTATTTATATATATTTATATATATTTATATATTTATATACTTATATATATAAAGTATATATAAAATTTATATATAGGAAAGTATATCTTTTATATCTATTATATATAATAATAAGTACATTATATATACTTATCTATCATTTTATATTATTAATATCGATATAATACATAATATGTCTTAATATTATATCGTAATATATTAATATGTGAACACTTCAATTATTATACATATTACTCGTTAATTTATCATCTCTAATAACAATTAAATTATTAATATAACCCTATTCTATATTTTATAACCCCTCAGCTCTGTGGGATGTCAGCAGAGCTGTGGGGCTGGGATTGAGGGGAAATTGAGGCAGGATTTGTCCAAAAAGGAGGAGAACGGGGCTGAAATGAAACCTTGGCTTTATCCAAACCTCTGTCCTGTGTCCCCTCCGAGCTTCTCCTCCCCTGGGATGTTCCTCCTCACGCCTGGGATTCCAAAGGCCAGGAATGGAGGCACAGGGATTTTATCCCGTTTCAAGGGGAGGTTGGAGCTCTGGGGCTTTTCCCCACAGCCCTTCCCTGTGGAATTCCGTATTCCCATATTCCCGTATTCCCGTATTCCCTCATTCCCATATTCCCGTATTCCCGTATTCCCGTATTCCTGTATTCCCATATTCCCATATTCCCGTATTCCCGTATTCCCGTATTCCCGTACTCCCGTATTCCCGTATTCCCGTATTCCCGTATTCCCGTATTCCCATATTCCCGTATTCCCGTATTCCCATATTCCCGTATTCCTGTATTCCCATATTCCCATATTCCCTCATTCCCACATTCCCGTATTCCCATATTCCTGTATTCCCGTATTCCCGTATTCCCATATTCCTGTATTCCCACATTCCCATATTCCCATATTCCCGTATTCCCGTATTCCCGCAGTCCCGTGTTCGCTTTCAGCCCTTCCGAGCACTCCCTGCCTTGGGCCTGTGGAATATTGGGAATCGTCCCCTTGGAGCTGCCGGGAGCTTGGGGACAGTGGCAGTGTCCATCCCTCCCAAGGACCAGAGCCAGGCCATCTCCTGGGCTCACTGTGCAGCTCCGGGAATGTTCTGGAATGAAGGTGCTCTGCTGATCCTGCCCGGGCTGCTCTCATCCCATCTCCTGTTCCAATTCCGCTCTTCCAAACCCTTATCCCATCTCCTGTTCCATCCTGCTCTTCCAAACTCCTCTTATCCCGTCTCCTATTCCAATTCCACTCTTCCAAACTCTTATCCCATCTCCTGTTCCATCCTGCTCTTCCAGGCTTTTATCCCATCTGCTGTTCCATCCCTCTCTTCCAAGTTCTTATCCTGTTTTTGATCCCATCCCTCTATTCCAAGCTCTTATCCCATCTCTGTTTCCATCCTGCTCTTCCAAACTCTTCTCCTGTTTTCAATCCCATCCCTTTCTTCCAAGAGCTTATCCCATCTCCTGTTCTATCCCTCTCTTCCAAGCTCTTATTCCATTTTCTATCCCATCCCTTTCTCCCAAGCTTTTATCCCATCTCCTCCTCCATCCTGCTCTTCCAAACCCTTATCCCATCTCCTGCTCCGTTCTACTCTTCCAAGTTCTTACCCTGTTTTTGATCCCATCCCTCTATTCCAAACCCTTATCCCATCTCCCATCCCACTCTTCCAGGCTCTTATCCCATCTCTGTTTCCATCCCACTCTTCCAAACCCTTATCCCATTTCCCATCCCACTCTTCCAAGATCTTTTCCCATTTCCTGTTCCATCCCTCTCTTCCAAGTTCTTATCCTGTTTTTGATCCCATCCCTCTGTTCCAGGCTCTTATCCCATCTCCTGTTCCATCCTGCTCTTCCAAGCCCTTATCCCATCTCTGCTCCCACCCCTGGCCTCAGCATCCATCACTTTCCGGGCAGGGACTCCAGGATTTTCTCTCCCGGTGTTTCCCTTCCTGCAGCCCCTCCCTATCCCCCTTCCCTCCTCCTTCCAGCTTTTCCCGTCCTGCCAGGAGAGCCGGGATTGAGACCGGCTGATCCCCGTCCCCTCCTGGCAGTGACCCCTCGGTGAGGGCTGGGGGTGTTGCAGAGCTGATTTTGGGGTGGTCGAGGACGGGATAAATCCCCCGGGATGGATCTCCCAGGGAAACGAGGCCTCTTCCCTCATCCCGCTGCGGCCCCGAGGGTTCCCCGGTGTCCTCGGGAACCGGAGCCAGGCTTGGCCACGGGAGCAGCGCATCCCATGGGATGGGATGGGATGGGATGGGATGGGATGGGATGGGATGGGATGGGATGGGATGGGATGGATGGGATGGGATGGGATGGATGGGATGGGATGGGATGGGATGGGATGGATGGGATGGGATGGGATGGGATGGGATGGGATGGGATGGGATGGGATGGGATCCATGGGATGGGATGGGATGGGATGGGATGGGATGGGATGGGATGGGATGGGATGGGATGGGATGGGATGGGATGGGATGGGAGCATCCTGGCGTTCCCGGGAGCCCGCAGGGAGGGAGGGAGGGAGAGGCGGCCGCTCCATCCCCATCCCCATCCCCATCCCCATCCCCATCCCCATCCCCATCCCCATCCCCATCCCCATCCCCATCCCCATCCCCATCCCCATCCCCATCCCCATCCCCATCCCCATCCCCATCCCCATCCCCATCCCCATCCCCATCCCCATCCCCGAGCTGCTCCCGGGGATGCTCCAAAGCCGCTTTTTCCCGGCGAGGGGCTGGAGCAGCGCGGTTTTCCCGGGATTTGGGGAGGAGGGATGAGCTCAGAGCTGCGGCCGGCAGCTGAAAACGATACCGGAGAGGGAAGGAGGGAGGGGGAGAGGGAAGGAGGGAGGGAGAGAAGGAAGGAGGGAGGGAAAGGGGGACGCGGAGGAGCGAAAGGTCCCCAGCTGGCTGTGAGTGGCATCTGCGCGCGGAGCGCAGCCTCCAGCTGAGAGCTATTTCACTATTTATTTACATGTAATTATTGCTATGAGGTGCAGATATTAACACTGTCAAGAGCAATTTGCCCTGACATTTTTCACTTGCTCTGTTCCCTGACGTTCCGGGCTGGGTGGGATTTTTCCGCTGCCTCTCTTCTCCTCCCGCTCCCTCCTCCCGGCCCCGCTCCGCTGCGGGCACGGCGCTGCTTTAATCCCGCTCCCTTCGCAACTCATTAAACTTTGAAATTTAATTTTGGCCGGGGCGCGGGCAGCGCCTCCCGCCCCTGCCCAGCAGCCCGAGCATTTCCAGTGCGAACAAACCGAATTTACCGCTGGCCGCGTTTTCAATTGCGAGGCAATCTCGCCCTCAACCTTCGCTGCATCTCAAACACCCCAAAGGTGCTCGAGCGTTCATGGCGGGGACACTCAGAAAGCAAAATCAGAACAAAGATTTTGATTTTTTTTTTTCCCCCAGCGCAAAAAAACAAAATCACCTCCCGCCCCAAAACTGGCGGCCACTTCCGACTTTTTCCGCCCCGTTTTTTATCCCCTTCTCTCCCCGGCCCGAGCCACCTGATTCCGATGGTTGGTGACACTTTAAATTAAGATTTCCGGCCCGCGCCGGAGCCCTGATTTAATGAGACAGTTGTTGGATGTCATTTATTAAATCCCAGTTGTGCATCGGGGCTCGTTTGCTGTGTGATGTGACGGGCACAGCTCGGCCCAGCCCGGCTTGGCCCAGCAGCCAGGAGAGGATTTGGGATCCTTGAGGAGCCAGGAGAGGATTTGGGATCCCTGAGCAGCCAGGAGAGGATTTGGGATCCTTTGGCAGTCAGGAGATTTGGGATCCTTGAGGAGCCAGGAGGGGATTTAGGATCCTTGAGCAAACAGGAGGAGATTTGGGATCCTTTTGCAATCAGGAGAGGATTTGGGATCCTTTTGCAATCAGGAGGAGATTTGGGATCCTTGAGCAGCCAGGATGGGATTTGGGATCCTTGAACAATCAGGAGAGGATTTGGGATCCTTTGGCAGCCAGGAGATTTTGGGATCCTTTTGCAATCAGGAGAGGATTTGGGATCCTTTTGCAATCAGGAGAGGATTTGGGATCCTTTTGCAATCAGGAGAGGATTTGGGATCCTTTTGCAATCAGGAGAGGATTTGGGATCCTTCAGCACCTCCTTGGTGTGCAATAAACCTCCTCCTTCCTCCTTCCTCCCTCCACTGCCTCAGAATTCCCCATTCCCATCCCCTCGGGAGAATTCAGGAGAGGGTGACCACGCCAGGCTGTGTGGAGGCCGTTCTTGGAAGGGGAAAATCCCACAAATTCTGGCTGTTCCTCAGAACTTGAGTTCCTTGAACCTGCTGGGGTTTTTGGAAGGGGTTTTAACGATCCCTCCGTTTTATCAACAGCACTTTTGGCCGCTTTTCTTGTCATTCTTAGGGTCGGACCAGGCTTGGCTTCTGCTGCCTTGGCTTTGCAGGGAAAATATTTGGGAATCTGGCGCTTTCTCCCTATTTTCTTTTGGATTCCTTGGGAAGGGCACAGCCAGAGAGCCGGGCCCAAGAGGAGAAGGGAAAACTGGGATGGCCATGGATGATGGAAAGACCAAAACGGGGTCGTTGCCTTCAGCGCTCCCCGGTTTTCCCTCATTGTGAACGGCGGGACGGAAATTGTCGCGTTATCGCCAGCGGATCGTTGGTTTCGTGGCATTTTGCGCCAAACCGCGGCGTTTTGCCTCATTTTGCAGGATTTTGGGGTTTTCCTCATCACCTCAGAAGTTTGTGTTCGCGCTCGAAGCCCTCACCCTTTCCCATTTCCATGGATGCTGATGGAACGGGGATTTTTTTCCCCTCCTCTAAAAGAAAATGTTGTTTATGTTTCCCACAGCCTTCATCCGTCACCTGCTGACCCTTTGTCAATCTTTTCCAGGAGGAGCTGGGATTTCAAGCTGGGATTTCAAGCAGGAACTTCTCTTTTTTTGTGGCTGCCAGGTGTGGGATTAAATCAGGGCCCGGTGTGGAAATTCCACATTTTTTAATCTCAGCTCCTCCTCCCCACCCCGTTCCTGTGCGTGGGGCTGGAACAAAGCTGATAAAACCTTATCAAACCTTATCAAACCTTATCAAAATCCTTTACATCTCCCAGGGATGGGCTTAGGGAGACCCTGACCGTGGTCTGAAGTTCTTCTTGCTGGTCTTGACTTATCCCAAGCCTGGCTGGAATGATCCCATCACCGTTTGGGATGCTCAGATTCCTGCTCCCAGATAAACCCAGCACCAGCTTGAGTTTTAGCCTTTCTTGGGCTTGAGTTTCACCTTTTTTGGGCTGGAATTTTAGTGGTTTTGGGTGCAAACTTTGGCCTTTCCTGGGCTTGAGTTTCACCTTTTTTGGGCTGGAGTTTTAGCTTTTTTGGATTCAAGTTTTGGGCTTTCCTGGGTTTGAGTTTTAGCTTTTTAGGGCTTGAGTTTTGGCCTTTCCTGGGCTCAAATTTTGGCCTTTCTGGTGCTTGAATTTTGGCCTTTCTTAGGTTCACGTTTCAGCCTTTCTTGGGCTCAGGTTTTAGCTTTTATTGAGTTCAAATTTTGGCCTTTCTTGGGCTCAGGTCTTTGCCTTCCTCAGACTCGAGTTTTGGCCTTTCTTGGGCTCAAGTTTTGCCTTTTATTTGGCTTGAGTTTGAGCTTTTATTGGGCTCAAGGTTTGGCTTTCCTGGGTTTGAGTTTTGGCCTTTCCTGGGCCTGAGTTTTGGCTTTTCCTGGGTTTGAGTTTTGGCTTTCCTGGGCTTGAGTTTTGGCTTTCCTGGGCTTGAGTTTTGGCCTTTCCTGAGTTTGAGTTTTGCCCTTCCTGGTTTTTCTGGGGGAAGGGGTGAGCTGCCTCACTCTCTGCCGGTGATGAGCGCTTTAATCAGCTCAGCCCCCTCGGAAAAGGTCAGAACATTCCAGAAACGAGCCCGATTCCTGCTCCTGATGGCACTTTGGACCGCGCCTGCCGGGATTTGGGGGTCTCTCCCCATCCAGGAGCTCCAGATTCCCTTTCCCTGTGCGGACAGGAGGTTTTTCCTCCTCCACATCATGACCAGGGCAGAATTAATCAGGCGGGGCTTTGCTGCTGACCCGCGGGCACCCGCAAAGCCCCGGCAGCAGCTGCTCCATACATTAACTCCGCTCGGCCTTAATCTCGGGTTTAAAACGAGAGGCGGGGACGGGAGCAGGCAGGACACGGAGATTTTCCCAGCATCTCTCAGGTGCAAAGGCTGGCAGGGCTCAGGGCAGGGAAAACCCGGGCTGGGCTCTGGTTTTTGGAGTTCAGCTCTTCCCCGGAGTCCCAAAATTTCTGCAGAGGCACCGGCAAAGCCCCGGCAGCAGCTGCTCCACACATTGACTCCACCCTGAATTAAACTCGGGTTTAGGGCCGGCTCGTAGTGAGGCAGGGACAGGCTCAGGGCGGTAAAACCCGGGCTGGGCTCAGCTTTTCCCCAGTCCTGTGCCAAGGTCCTGGCTCCTCGCTGAGCCGGGGGGTGGGAGCAGAGCCTGGAGCGGGATGGGAGAAGGATGGGATTAATGGGATCAATGGGATTAATGGGATCAATGGGATCAATGGGATCAATGGGATCAATGGGATCAATGGGATCAGGATGTGACTGGGATGGGATCAGGATACAAACAGGATGTGATCAGGCTGTGATCGGGCTGTGATCGGGCTGTGATTGGGCTGTGACCAGGCTGTGATCAGGATGGGATCAGGATGGGATCAGGATGGGATCAGGATGGGATCAATATGCGATCAGGATGTGATCAGGCTGTAATCATGTTGTGATCAGGATAGGATCAGGATGTGAATGAGATGGGATCAGGATGTGATCGGGCTGTGACCAGAATGCGATCAGGATGGGATCACGCTGCGATCGGGCTGTGATCAGGCTGTGACCGGGCTGTGATCAGGATAGGATCACGCTGCGATCGGGCTGTGCCCGAGCTGCGATCACGCTGTGATTGGGGCTGTGACCGGGCTGTGATCAGGATGGGATCAGGCTGCGATCAGGATGTGACTGAGATGAGATCAGGCTGTGATTGGGCTGTGACCAGGCTGTGACCAGGATGGGATCAGGATGGGATCAGGATGTGACCGGGATGGGATCAGGCTGCAATCAGGCTGTGACTGAGATGTGATCGGGCTGTGATTGGGCTGTGACCAGGATGCGATCAGGATGGGATCAGGCTGTGATTGGGTTGTGATCAGGATGGGATCAGAATGTGGCCGAGATGGGATCAGGATGGGATGGGGCTGCGATGGGGCTGTGACCAGGCTGTGACCGGGCTGTGATCGGGCTGTGATCAGGATGGGATCAGGCTGTGATTGGGCTGTGACTGAGATGAGATCAGGCTGTGATCGGGCTGTGACCAGGATGGGATCACGCTGCGATCACGCTGCGATCACGCTGCGATCGGGCTGTTCCCGAGCTGCCACCAGGCCGGCAGCGAGCAGCCTGGCCCGGAGCTGTGTCCCTGTCCCCCCGCCAGCAGCGGAGGCTCGGCGGTGACAAGCGCCAGCTGCGCGCGGGTGTCCCCCGCTTGTCACTGCCCGGCGCCTGCCGCAGCCAATCTGTGTCCTAATCGCCATCAATTAACACCAAACACTTTCTCCCCTCGCTCCCCCCGGCCCCGGCGCGGACACCCAGCCCGGAGCTCGGGATAAAGAGGGAAGAGCCCCCCCCCAGCCCCGACCCTCTCCCCCTTCTCTTCCCGCTAACTCAGCGCAACCAATTAGGCATCTGACACCCGCGCGGGCTGACAAATTGTTTCTGTCATCTGCTCTCTGTCTTTCATTAAACGGGAGGCGGAGGGGGGCTCGCGAGGGGAGGGGGCGGGAGATGTGATCTCCCATGCTTAGCGAGGCCAGATACATTAATTACAAAACGGCCATTTGCGGCATGAAAATGCATTAATTAAATTTATGCAATCATTATCTTTAAATAGTCGTATCTTTAAAACGATCGGCCCTTCCTGAGTCTTCCCTCTCCTCCGCTAAGTAGCTCTAATCCCTTTTCCGGCGTTTATCTGGGGATCGGCAGAGCCCTGCGTGGTTTTTTTTTTTTTTTGGAGATGCCTCCAAAACTCCTCTCGAGCCTCGGAGGGAGTGGCAGCTCCTGCCCTCGGCACCGCAGCCAGGACGGGCACAGAGAGAGGATTTGTCGGGTTTTTTTTGGCGTGTTTTGGACCAAGAGATCCTCCTAAAAGATCTCAGCCGGGAGTTGTGGGGTTAAGGAGTGAGGTCGGGATGTGAGCGGGTTTGTGCGGGAGGGCGAGGGATGCGCGGCGGGTCCCGCCCGGTGGATGCGGGGCTGTTTTCCTTGGGAAAGGTTTGGTTTCCATGATGCCCCATCAGGGCATCTTCTTCCCCTCAAAAAAAATTTAAAAATCCTCCTTCGAGGCCGTCGATGGCGCCCGTGAGAAAAGAGAAAAAAAAAAACAACAAAAAAAAGGTTTAAAAAGAGGCTTTTTGCTGTTCTGATGCTCCAGAGCGCTTCGCGGTGGCTTTGCTTTGTCACTCCAAAATCTTTTTTATTTCGGAGCACCTTCGGAGGTGCCCAGAGACTCAAAACGAGCCCTCAAAGGGCGGCGAGTGAGGCTTTTAACCCAGGACCTTCTGCTTTCCTCCCTCGCTGTTCCAAGGTTTGTGATGAGCACACAAATAAATAATCACCGGGAATTCAGCCAGGAATTCAGCCCAGGTAGGGCAGAGCCCAGAGAGCCGGGGAGGGATTAATCTCATCCCCTGCTTGAGTAAGCACCTCGAACTCGGCAGGAAAACTCCATCCCAGCGGATTTTTGGAGAGCCGGAGGACTCGGGGAGCGATAGGATCCAAACCCCGCTCCCCCGGGGCTTCCTTAGAGCTGCGGGGAAAAGATTTTGTTCTGTTCTTTGTGTGCCTGCGCCGTTTTTAACCCATCCTGGCGGGTTTTATTCCCACCATCCGCAATTCCTGGCCGCTCACACCGGGGTGTTCGGAGCCCAACCCCGCGCTGTGCTCGGATTTTAGGGCCGGGTAGAATTTGGGGTGGGGGGCAGTGAATCCTGGCGGGTTTCTCCCGTCTGAGGGGCCGGGGATGAGCTGCGGGGTTTCAGAAAGAGCCTCGGGCAGTGCCTGTCCTGCCCAGAGATCCCCAAGTGTCCCCAAGTGTCCCCAAGTGTCCCCAGGCTCCTCTTTGGGAAGCGCAGGATGGAGCTGGAGCTGTTGGCATCCGGCTGCGTGAAGGCGGCGGCAAACGGGGAACACAAAAGGGCTCCTTTTCCCTCTTTTCCCTCTTTTTTTCCCTCTTTTCCCTGGGAATGGCCCTTTCTGGAGAGAAGGAAAAAGCCTGGCCAGGGAGCAGAGCGGGGGAAGCGGTGTTTGAGCTGGAACAGCTCCAGGGCCGCCGCTCCCTCATCCCGGATTTCAGCAAGGATCCCGCTTCCCTCCCCGCTCTTTTCCCCACTTCATCCACCGGGCTCTGCTCCTTTATGGGCCATTCCCGGTTTTCTGGGCTCGGAGGGCGATGTTTGGGGCGAGCCAGCAGCTCCTGGGAGCCCGCAGTGAGCAGCTCCGGAGGGAGAGCGCCGTTTCCTTGGATTCGGGAGCTGGGATTTTCCTTCGGGTGAAGCATCCCCGGGACTCTCCCTATTCCACCAGGGGGATTTTCCCACCGGGATTCTCCCTTCCGAAACATTCCCGGGGAAACGCAGGATTAAACACGCGGGGGATGGAAGCAGCGCCAGGATGGATTTTGCTTGTGGTGACCCAAAAATCAGGAGGCCGGGGTAGCTCCTCTTGCTGAGCAGCGCCAAAAACCGGGGGAGGCCGGGCCCGATCCTGGTTTTTGTCTAAAATATCTCTGAATCCCAATGAAATCGGGGAAAACGCTGGGAGCTGAGGTGCCATGAGACAAATCGTGGTGCTCTGGGTGGCAAAGCACAAACTGCCCCGTTTTCTGAGGGGAGCTGTCCAGCAGCGCCTGGAAACCGGAGCCCTGTGAGAGTTTTGGGGTGTTGGGGAGCTCGTTTGGCTCTGGGCTCGAGAATCTCGGGGTTCTGGGAGGGAGGAGCTCGCGTCTCCCGGGGTTTCCTGCTCGGTGGAATCCATCTCCATAACCTGGGACCCCGCTGGCCTCTCCCCTCGCCACAAAATATCTTTGTGTTTCCTCCCTGGGCAAGCTTTGCTTCCTGCGTTTCTCCAGGGGACAGCGGAGTTTGGTGTCCCAAAGCTGGGACAGTGGCTCGTGTTTGTGACCAGAGTTTGGTGTCACATGTCTCCTGTTTTGGAGAAGTTTGGTGTCCCAGAGCACATTTTGGTGTCCCAGACCAGAATTTGGCGTCCCAGACCAGAATTTGGTGTCCCAGGGCACAGCTTGGTGTCCCAGAGCACCATTTGGTGTCTCAAAGCATAGTTTGGTGTCCCAGACCAGAATTTGGTGTCCCAGAGCAGAATCTGGTGTCCCAGAGCACAGTTTGGTGTCTCATGGCTCATGTTTTGGAGCACATTTTGGTGTCCCAGAGCACATTTTGGTGTCCCAGAGCAGAATTTGGTGTCCCAGACCAGAGTTTGGTGTCCCAGACCACATTTTGGTGTCCCAGGGCACATTTTGGTGTCCCAGAGCACATTTTGGTGTCCCAGGGCACATTTTGGTGTCCCAGAGCACATTTTGGTGTCCCAGAGCACATTTTGGTGTCCCAGAGCTGAGTTTTATGTCCCAAGCCAGGAACCATGGCTCGTGTTCCCCAACCAAGCAGCTTTGAGCGTAATTCCCGCTCTTCCCCTCCCAGCCCCGCTTCTCCCGCGGGATCTCAGAGCCCTCAGTGGACGCTTGACCCCGCGGCTCTTCCGATTCCCTCGCGGGGTTCCCGCTGCTCCTTCCCGGCAGGAGAAGGAAGCAGGAGATCTTCCTCTTCCCGCCGCAACCGAGACCTTCCCGTTCTTTCCGCGTAGCTTAGAGCCTTCTCCTCAGACCTTGTCTGTGATTTGTACATCCCTACAGAAGCAGGGTGCCCAAAACAAGATGCAGTGCTCCCGCTGGAACCTCACCATAGCCCTGAACAATCAGGTAACAACTTCCCACCGCTCCTCCTCCTCTTCCTCCTCCTCCTCCTCCTCTTTACCGCCGCTCCATCGCATTCCCGGCTCCATCCCACCCCTCTCCATGGTCGGTGTGTGGTGGTTTCCCATCCATCCGGCGGAGCAGGGCCGAGCGAGGGCACAGGCGCTCATCACCTCCATGTCACCTGCCGTGTCCCCAGCCCCTTCCCCGCGCCCCCGGAACGCGCCCCGAGCTGTTGGAAGTCGCGGGAAGGCGCCGCTGGCAGTCCTGGCTTGGTTGGTTGATCTTTGGGAGCGCTCTGGAAGGTTCTGGTGAGATGTTGGGAACGCAGGATTCAAGCGCGTTCCCGGCTCTCCGCGCGTTTTCCAGCGGGGGTTTGGGGTAGGAAATTGGGATTTTGTGACTCTCTGGCAGCAGCCCGCCCGTATCTGGAGGAGCCGTGGGGTTGTGGGAGCTCCTGGAGGGGGGATGAACACCCAGGGGGGGCCAGGCTGGGGAGCAGCTCCGGCTTCATCAACCTCAAATCCCCCCAAAATCCAACCGGAGGCTTCGCTCACGGCCTCGGTTACGGCGGAGAGAGCCAGGGCTGCGCTCCAGATCACCTCAGGGGAGGCCGAGGGAATGGCCGGGCTTGGAAAACACCTCCAGCACCCTCGGGATCGCCCCCCACCCACCAAACCCCACCACAACGCTCCGGCGTGCCCCAAAACCCATCTGGGAACGCCGCTGGGTGCGAGGAGCCGCAGCCGCCCCGCACAGAGGTTCCCCAGGTGCGGGAAGCGCCAAGAACCCTCTGGATCCGCAAATTGAACGGGGTTTGGAATGTCGGGATCCAGCTCAGCCGGCTGCGGTGATTTAGAAAATATTCCGAAATTAATTGCTTGGTTTTGTGAGCGCAGTGTTAGTGATTGCTACACAAGTCATTTTAGTCCTACCTAGGGGCATATTTGCATATATTTATCCTCCTTTCAAGTGGAGATCTTTGGGGAAAGTGCATTTATCTCCTCCTAACTCTTTCTTCGGCTTTCAGCCGTCCTACAGTCACCTCTTCATTTTGTTCCCATTTAATGTATGGATGGAATAATCGACTCTCCCTCTTCCCGCCAAGTGGAAATGAATCCACAGAGATCAAAACGCATTAATGCGGCGAGGGGGCTTCTCCTTCTGCCGGGAGCAGCTGCACGGAGCAGGGAAAGAGGGGGGAGACGGAGCTGGACCCCCCCAAAAATTGCCTGGGAGGGCGGGGCACGGTCTGGAGAGGAGCTGGAGCAGCCGGGGGTGTCAGGGACCGAGCTCTCTCCTGGAGGAACTTTGTCCTCCGTAAATCCCGGAGATCCAGCGGGTTTCCCAGCAGGCAGATTCTCCATGGCCGGGGAAGCGAAGTGGGAAAGCCCAGAAATCCAGGGAGATTTCAGATTCCCCGGTGCTTCTTGCCTGGTGTGGCACCAAAGGGTCCAGTTGATCCCATTCCCATCTTTTTTCGGGAGAGGGAGGGGTTCTGCCCATTCCCAGGAAAGCAGCACCACAGCCTGAGGAACAGCACTGCCAGGAGCTCCTTCCCTGGGTGTCCCTGGGTGTCCCTGGATGTCCCTGGGTGTGTCCCTGGGTGTCTCTGGGTGTGTCCCTAGGTGTGGTCACTCCAGGGATGTCCAGGAGTCGTGGTCACTCCAGGAATGTCCCACAGGGCAAGAGCTGTGGTCACTCCAGGGATGTCCAGGAGCTGTGGTCACTCCAGGGATGTCCTGCAAGGCAGGAGCTGTGGTCACTCCAGGGATGCCCAGGAGTCGTGGTCACTCCAGGGATGCCCAGGAGCTGTGGTCACTCCAGGAATGTCCCACAGGGAAGGAGCTGTGGTCACTGGGGATGCCCAGGACCGTGGTCACTCCAGGGACGTCCCACAGGGAGGGAACCATGGTCACTCCAGGGATGTCCCACAGGGAAGGAACCGTGGTCACTCCAGGGATGTCCAGGACCTGTGGTCACTCTGGGGATGTCCAAGAGCTCTGGTCACCCTGGGGATGTCCAGGAGCTCTGGTCACTCCAGGGATGTCCCACAGGGAAGGAACCGTGGTCATTCCAGGAATGTCCCACAGGGAGGGAACCATGGTCACTCTGGGGATGTCCCACAGGGAAGGAGCTGTGGTCACTCCAGGAATGTCCAGGAGCTCTGGTCACTCTGGGGATGTCCAGGAACTCTGGTCACTCCAGGAATGTCCAGGAGCTCTGGTCACTCTGGGGATGTCCAGGAGCTCTGGTCACCCTGGGGATGTCCAGGACCTCTGGTCACTCCAGGGATGTCCCGCACTTCCCGGGAGCCACCAAGGAGCAGCCGCCAGCTCTGCCAGGGCGAGGCCACCAAAGTCGGCTTTGCCCTCCCCTTGTCCCTCCCTTATCTGTCCCCATCAGCCGGGTCCCCGCAGCCCCCCCAGCCCCAAAGCCGGACCCCGATTGCCCGGCTGGAAGGTCCTAATTGCGCTTCCCGCCCCAAAGCCGCCTCCCTTTATCATAAAGGGTGCACATTTCCCCCGCCGCAGCTTCCATGGCCAGAGGCCCTGAGGGCCAGCTCAGAAATGGAGGGAATTAATTACATTTTTTTAACTCCCCTCCTTTTAAAGTAGGGGAGAGAGCGATGAAACGTCCCGGGGGGAGCGGGGGGAGCCGCCGAGGAGGGTGGGGAGGGAGGGAGGGAGGGATGGAGGCAGCAGGAGGTGAGGGGGGAGCTGCTGCTTTCATCCAGGAGGGTCTTTGTGCATCAACCCCCGACGCTCCAGGACCTCTCCCCGCTCGTCCCCACCCCAAAAGGTGACCTCGGGAAAGGCTCCTGGACCCAAAATTCGGGCCAGGGGGAAGGGGGGAGGACAGGGAGGGAGGGAAAGGGACGGCTGTCAGTCCCGCTGATGGACAGCGAGCAGATTCCCCCGCAGATAAAGCCCGGCAGATGTGCAGTGGGTATCGATTTTTAGTTAGTGATGATTAATGCACCAAGAAGTAATAAATTAGAAGCCGGCAAGGTCAGAGAGGAAAGGGAGAAGGACTTTGCATTCTTGAGGAGGGGATCTGGAGTTCAAAAGTGGCCTGGAAAATGAGTTTTTCCAGCTGAAATAAGAAGTCAGGGGAAGCAGGCCCGGGAGGGCTCTGCGGGGTTTTCCGTGCTGGGTGGCGAGGAGGGAACAAGGAGAATCTCCGGTTCTCTCTCGTTATTCCAAACACCTTCGTGTCCTGGGGTGAGGAAATGGATCTGTCCTTGGCTGAACCTGTGCGGAGCTCAGGGAGCTCAGCCCCAAATCCTCCTCAGCCTCTTTGGGAAGGGCAGGGGCTCCTTGCCCTAAATCCTCCTCAGCCTGTCCAAGGAGGGCAGGGGCTCCTGGCCCCAAATCCCCTCAGCCTGTCCAAGGAGGGCAGAGGTTCCTGGTCCCAAATCCTCCTCAGCCTCTTTGGGAAGGGCAGGAGCTCCCGGCCCCAAATCCCCCTTGGCCTGTCCGGGAAGGGCAGGGTCTTCCCGTGGTTCTTGGAGAGGGACCGGAGAGCTCTGGGGCTCTGCTGAGCTCTCAGGGCCCCCTCGGCCACCCCAAATCCATGGGAACATCCAGCTGGGATGGATCCCCGGCCTCTGCCCGGCCACGCAGCCGTTCCCCACGCCGGGAGGGAATCCCAGTGATCCCGATGGAATTCCAGAGGGAAATTCAGCCAGTCCTTTCCAGAGGAATCCCTCCGATCCCCTGCAGGGGTTCCGGAGGGGGAGCAGGCACTGGGAACTCCCCAGGACCGGCCTGGGGTGACTCCAGGGCCAGAGGCGAGATCAGGAACCGCTCCTGATTCCCAGCGATCAAATCCAGCTCCTTTTTCCAGCAGGGTTTGTGGAAGCATCTGCCCCGCTCCCTGAATTCGGAGTGCGAATCTGGCTTTCATTTTCCAGCCTTGCTTTACATCCCCTTTTTTTTCCCCCAAAGGAAGTGTTAATGTGGCTCTCGCCGGCTCGGGGAGCCGCTCCTTTGCTCGGGGTAATAAAAAGCAGCTTGAGGAGCTGCGGGGCCGTGGCCGGGAGGGAGAGAAGCACCAACCCCGCCGCTCCCTGAGTGATTCCAGTCCCCCTCCGCTTCCCAGGGAATCCTCCCTGCACCTGCAGGGCTGGGCGGGCTCACATCCCCAGCCAGGCAGCACCTCCAGGCCTGGACAGCTCAGGAAAGGCGAGGAGAGAGGGCAGAGCATCCCAGGAATAACTCAGGGTCCCCAGGGCTGCGTTTTCCGCGCGTGTTTATTGTTTTAAACACGCGGTTCTGCCGGTGAGCTCACACCAGCCGTGTCCGGGGGCTCCCGGCTGTCCCTCGGGACGCGGACCCGGCTCCTCCAGCCCAGGGGATGCTCCAGCCCTCAACCGAGGGGATTCGGGGGTTCCACCCCCGGGACAGCTCAGCACCCCAAGCCCTGCATTGATCCATTCTCCTGAGGATTAAATCCCCTCTCTTCATCCCCCCAGTGCTGGCGCGGGAACATTTTTAGGGCTGAGCATTTCCATGGAGGCACCTCGGGATTTAATCCCGGCCTCGAGCTGTGCCCGGAGGCTCTGGGGAGACCAGCGAGGCTCCGGGGAGACCAGCGAGGCTCCGGGGAGACCAGCGAGGCTCTGGGGAGACCAGCGAGGCTCCGGGGAGACCAGCGAGGCTCTGGGGAGACCAGCGAGGCTCTGGCTAAGCTCGCCGTGCAGACGGCTGAGCCGGGTTTAACTTTTGGGGAGCAGCAGAGAAGTCTGAGCTCGGTGCAGGGTGGAAAGCCAGGAGGAGGAGGAGGAGGAGGAGGAGGAGGAGGAGGAGGAGGAGGAGGAGGAGGAGGAGGAGGAGGAGGGCTCAGTGAGCCCGGGCTGGGGAGGAACGAGCCCAGGTTTGAGTAGAACGAGCCCAGGCTGGGGGGAACGAGCCCTCCCCTCGCTCAAACCCCATTCCCGTGCCCCATCCCCACACCCCACGCTCGGGGTTCGATGGATTTTCCAGGATTTTCACCAACCCCCTCCCTTCCTCGGCTGGGGGGCTCCTTCCACCCACCCCCAGCTCCCGAATTCCCGGACAAATTCTGCTCCGGGAGCGGAGCCGGGGGAGGATTTTCCATCCTGGCAGATGCTTTAGAGAGCAGAGGCAGCTCGTGGCTGGGCGCTCACCCGCTCGGGGAGGCAGGAGGGGTCGGGAAGGTGTCGGGGTGAGCAGGAAGGGGACCCCCGGCCCCATAAAACCCCCCCGCTGTCCTTCCCGAGAATGCAGCCCAGGCACAAAAGCTCACCAGGCCGCTGCTGGCGGATAAAGGGCTCATTTTACCACTTGCCAGGCTCCAAATATTTCCAATTTGCCACTTTAATTGATGTCAATAAGGTTATGCTAAATTCGGAGATTTGGAGCCGCTCGGCATCTGAGCGCCGGCCGGGCCCCCCGAGGTGACCGTCCCTTGTCCCCTCTCCCCCCGCCCCAGCCCGCGGAGCCTCCGACACGACCGAGAGGCTTCAGGAACCTCTCGGCCCTTCCCCTGCGAGCCCTTTCCACCTTTAACTCGGAATTACCCGGGGGAAATTCTGCTGATCCCTGGCGGGGAAGGGCAGAGCCTCACCCCCGGGAACAAATCTGGCATTTTCGCTGGAAAAAACATTAAAAACTGAAAAAAAAAACCCAAAACACCAACAAAAAAAACAATTAGTTCATCTGGTTCAGGTCTCAAAGCAGGAAGGTTTTTTTTGTGTGTGTGTAAATTTAATTACATTTTCCAACCGAGCGCTGAAACGAGCCGGACCTGTTACCCTTTAACATTTGGGGGCAAAGAGAACTCGGGCATTTCATCCCCTGAAGCTGCATCAAAGCCAGCGAGGGTTTGATCTGCTTTGCCTGGGGACCTTTGCAAACCCGACTTCCCAAGGACGGGGCTGTCCTCACCGTCCCTTTGGGAAAATTGTGATTTTTTTTTTCCCCGACCCCTTTGCTCATCCCTGGCAGGGCAGCGAAATATCCCCAAAAAACGCCAAGATTCCGAGGGGAGCCCCGGGGCTGCCGGCGGGGTTTGGTGGGCTCAAATCTGAGCTCTCCGCCCCGTTTGGGCCTCTGTCCATCCCCAAAACTCCTCTTTCGTGTCCTCTCTGCATCCCCTGACTCTCCCCGCGCTGTCTCCGCAGGTGATGAGCATCCTGAGCAACCCCAGCGGGGTCCCACCGCAGCCCCAGGCCGATTTCTCCATCTCTCCCCTCCACGGCGGCCTGGACAGCACCAACTCCATCTCGGCCAGCTGCAGCCAGCGCAGCGACTCCATCAAATCCGTGGAGAGCCTCCCGACCTCGCAGTCCTACTGTCCCCCCACCTACAGCACCACCAGCTACAGCGTGGACCCCGTGGCCGGCTACCAGTACGGCCAGTACGGCCAGAGTAAGTGCTGGGAGGAATTCCCCGTTCCCACGGAGGGAATGGGGCATCGGATGCGCCCGTTTATGGTTCTGAATTCTGTCTGTCTGTCTGTCTGCTGGGAGTTTGTGCGGCTGGAGGTGAGGAGGGGATGTGCTGTTGATGCTCGGCTCGCAGCCGGATCTGAGAGAGGCAGTGAAATGTTTTTGGTGGAAGGTTTCTGTCGGCAAAGGGAGATTCCCCAGCCCCTTCCCGCTCCCCAGTTCTCGCTTCTCCAGGAACGCCAGGACTGGCTCAGCCGGGGGAAAGCTGGGATTTGTAAAGCCGAGCTCAGAGCGTCCCTGCCTGCCCTGCCCTCCCCAGGCCAGGGCTCGGAGCTTTTCCTACAGAATGCGTTTGTCAGCTGGGCTGGGGCTCTGGGAGAGCCGGGATTGGGATCCTGAACCTGCACTGGGAGCCGGGATGGGGATCCTGAGCCTGTCCCGGGAGCCGGGATGGGGATCCTGAGCCTGCCCTGGGAGCCGGGATTGGGATCCTGAGCCTGCACAGGGAGCCGGGATGGGGATCCTGAGCCTGCACAGGGAGCCGGGATGGGGATCCTGAGCCGGTCCCGGGAGCCGGGATTGGGATCCTGAGCCTGCACTGGGAGCCGGGATGGGGATCCTGAGCCGGTCCCGGGAGCCAGGATTGGGATCCTGAGCCTGCCCTGGGAGCTGGGATGGGGATCCTGAGCCTGTCCAAGGGACAGGGACAGCCTGGTCCGGGTGTTGTCCCCACTGGGTGACAGGGACAGCCCGATCGGGGTGACAGGGCCAGCCCAATCAGGGGGAGCTGTCCAGGCTGGGTGACAGGACCAGCCCGGTCCGGGGGGTACCAGAACCAGCCCGGTCAGGGGGTACCAGGACCAGCCGGAGATATCAGGACCAGCCCGGTTCGGGAGATACCAGAACCATCCCGGTTCGGGGGACACCAGAACCAGCCCGGTCAGGGGGATACCAGGACCAGCCGGAGATACCAGAACCAGCCCGGTTCGGGGGGCACCAGAACCATCCCAGTTCGGGGGGCACCAGGAGCAGCCGGGGATGTCAGGACCAGCCCGGTTCGGGAGATACCAGAACCATCCCGGTTCGGGGGGCACCAAGACCAGCCGTGGATGTCAGGACCAGCCCGGTTCGGGGGGGTACCAGAACCAGCCCGGTTCGGGGGGCACCAGGAGCAGCCGGGGATGTCAGGACCAGCCCGGTTCGGGGGGTACCAGCACCATCCCGGTTCGGCGGTACCAGCACCAGCCCTCGGTGCTTGGCTGTTCTCACCTGCCGCGTTCCCCGGGGCCGAGCCCGCTGTGCGCTCCGCTGACCCCGCGAGGGTTAAAGGTGCATCCTCTTCCTGCGGGCGCGCTCCCGCTGCCCGCAGCGTGTCCTCGGTGACCTTTCCTCCCTCGGCCGCGGCTCCCGGGCCCTCGTCACAGCCCTTTAATGTCCTTAACGCCGCGGCCTCAATGAGAACCGGCTGTGGCGGCAGACGGGATCAATAGCGGCCCCCCCGCCCCTCCTCTTTTTGTTTGTCGGGAGTTTGATCTGTGACCCCTCGACCTTCCCCTCGCTTCTGGATGCGGGGCTGGACACACGTGCTATTGATAAAAATCTTAAACAAATTCCGATACCATGTATTTCCAATAAAGATTCCCTTGGGCGAGGCGTTAGTCACACCCATGTGTGTAAAAAAATAAAATGAGGGGGCGAGCAGCGCTGGGCAGAGAGGGGGAAGGAGAAAGGAGGGTTTGCCTGGCTCTGCTGCAGGAATTTTTGCTGGCACAGGAGTTGTTTCCTGGGCCCCCCGATCCCGATTTTTGTCACCCCGTTGGTGACGAGCTCTCCGCGGTTTGCCTTGGTAATTAGCGCTGGCCTCACGCGCAGTTGACCTTGGAATAATGATTTTTTTTTTTTTTTTTTTCCTTTCCCTGTTGTGCTTTGCAATTCCAATTCCCTTTGGATTCTTCCCTTCAAATTCCCGTTTAAGCTCCCGTCAGCGTGAGGTGACCCCGGTTTGTTCAGGTGTTCTCTGATGCGGCACAAAAGCGCCAAAACCCTTTTTTGGGTGATTAAAATATATTAATTACATAATACAAAATATCCTTTGGATTATCTATGACGTAATGCTATGTGTGATAGATCATGTAATTAATATTAATGACAATTAATTAATAATTAATGGGGTTTTGGGGTTGAGGCAGGCTCGGGACAGGGGACAAAGCCAGGATTTGGGAATCAGCTCCGTGGCTTTGGTGGCCTGCAGAGAATCCCTCTCCTCCCACTTCTCCTCATTCCCGCTTTTGCAAAAACAAACCCGGCCTCGCTTTCCCTCTCACTCAAACAAACAAACACCCAGAGCACCTCCCGCGAACTTCTGGGTTTATTTTGGCTTCAGCCCCGCTAAACCAACAAACCCCATCCCCGATTCCCGGCCTGGGATCCCCCGGTGCCACCGGGCTCCTCCCACCGGCACAAAAAGGAATATTTGGGTTTTTTTTTTCCCCCGGGAGGATGGGATTGCCATCGAATTCCCAACCTGGCAGGAGGCTGGAGCTGGGGGATGTCGGGCTCTGCTCCCAGGGGACAAAAGGAAACGGCCGCAAACACAAGAAAATGAAATTTCCTCCACCGAGGGAGGAAATTCCTGCAGGGAAAAGGTGCTCAGGCAGGATGCCATCCCTGGAATTGTCCCCAAATCCGGAGAACAGGCTCTGCCCGTGGGTTAAGGGCAGGACCCGATGATCCCGGGGGGGCTTTTCCGACCTCCGTAACAACCCCAGGATTTTGCGGGCTCCAACCGCTGATCCCCCAGGAAAGTTCTGGATCCCTCCCGCTTCCAGAGCCGCTTCCAGAGCCGCTCCATCCCTCCCGGAGGAGGCTCCCAGAGGCCGGGGCCGCGTTAATGATGCCGGTGATGGAACGCGGGAGCGTGAAGGGAATTCTAATGGATCTGCCAAGTCTAATCAGGATTGGTGCGTGGAAGGGGCTCCTCTGGGGCCCGCCGCTGACAGGACCTTGATGGCTGAGATTTGTTTACTCATTGGCAGCGATCGGGCAGCTCCTGCCAGCTCCTGATTAATCTAATTGGGGCCATTAGAGGCGGCGAGGGGCGATTTGAGTGAAGCCCGGCTAATGAGCGGTGTCATCCTGTCCCAGCCCGGGGCAGCCGCAGGAGCTGGGACCTCCCGTCCCCTCCGAGGATGGAGCTGCTCACCCTTCCCAGGTGGAGGCGAGGGAAGAGGTTTTTCCGTGGGGTGAAGGGAGGCAGGCAGAGCTCGCAGCCGGGAGAGGCAGAGCTCAGACCTGGGGAGCTCCCAGCGAAACCTCTGGAATCGCTTCCAGCAGCATCACCGAGGGGCTGGAAGGTTCATCCCAAAATTTCAGGCTCGGCTCCCTCAGAACTCCCGTTTTCCACGGCAGAATTTCAGCTCCTTTCAGGTGTTCAAGGGCAGACTCAAGGGCTTCCCCTCCCCTTGGTTGTGCTGAGCTCCAGCAGGGCTTGGACTGCTTCTGGCAGCTCCATCCTGGTTCTGAACCCTTCCTGAGAGATCCTTCGTGTTTGTGACAGCTTCATCCTGGTTCTGAACCCTTCCTGGGAGTTCCCTGGCGTGTGTGACAGCCCCATCCCGATTCAGAGTCCTTCCTGGGAGATTCCTGGTGTGTGTGACAGTTCCATCCCAGCTCTGAACCTTTCCTGGGAGAGCAGGGAGGTGTGACAGCCCCATCCTGGTTCTGAACCCTTCCAGCAGGTCCTGGGTGTGTGTGACAGCCCCATCCTGGTTCTGAACCCTTCCCAGAAGTTCCCTGACATGTGTGACAGCCCATCCTGGTTCTGAACCCTTCCAGCAGGTCCTGGGTGTGTGTGACAGCCCCATCCTGGTTCTGAACCCTTCCAACAGGTCCTGGGTGTGTGTGACAGCCCCATCCTGGTTTTGAACCCTTCCCAGAAGTTCCCTGACGTGTGTGACAGCCCCATCCATGCCCTGAGCCCTTCCCAGGAGATCCTTCGTGCGTGTGCCAGCCCCATCCCATCTCCAAACCGTTCCAGCAGCTCCCTGGTGTGTGTGCCAGCCTCATCCCATCTCCAAACCCTTCCAGCAGCTCCCTGGTGTGTGTGGCAGCCCTGGGCTGTCCCTGCAGGGCTGGCAGTCCTGCTCCCCGGCTGTCCCCAGTGTCCTGACTGTCCCTTTTCCGCTGCAGCCGCCGTGGATTACCTGGCCAAGAACGTCAGCCTGTCCACGCAGCGCCGCATGAAGCTGGGCGAGCACTCGGCCGTGCTGGGGCTGCTGCCGGTGGAAACGGGCCAGGCCTACTGAGAGCCCCGGCAGCGGAGAGACCTCTGGAGAACCCCAGCGGCTTCCAGGGATCCTTCCTGACCCCATCCACCCCAGCTGCCCAGGAGATGGGAGAGAGGGGGGAGCTCTCCCGGAATCCGGCTCCTCCAGAGCGTTCCAGAGGCGAGTCTGACTCCTCCTGTGGCCAGAGACAACGGCTTGGGTGCATTTATCGACCCCCAGCCCTCCCTCCAGACCTCCTGGCCGTGCCATTCCCTCACACTCCAGAACTTTCCATTCCCTAGGTAGCTGGAAAAGCCGAAGCCAAATTGAGAGCTTTTTTTTTCTTTTTTTTTTTTTTTTTTCCTCTGTAAAGAAAAAAAAAAAAAAAGGAAAAAAGAAAAAAAAAAAGAAACTTTTCATTTTGTTTCCTTTTCTTTCCGTTGCTGTAAATTTGGTGAATGTTGTGTAGGAAGGAATAACCCAGCTGAGCGTTAAGGGTGATGGAAATCGGGACCACAGAAGACCCATGGACCAAATTTAAGGACTTGTTTAAAGAAACAAACCAACAAACCGACCGCAAAGACGAACGAAAAGCAGAAAAACATTTCTTCAAGGGACAGCAAATTTCCCCAGCCCAGTCCTACCCTCCCTTCTCAGCGGGGGCTTCCCACAGCGGGGCCGGACGGGTCGGATCGCTTCTAGGTGGGAGCAGGATGGAATTCCAGCCAGCCTGGGACCTCTGGAAAACACAAACGGCGGCAGGAGGAGCGGAGGCGAAGGGCACGGGTGATGTTCACTTCTCTGAGGGACCATTCCCAATCCTGAGGGACCAACCCAGAGCCGATTGTCACCGCCGGACCACGGCAGCAGCGGGGACAGCGCTGGCCTGGCACCAGGAGGATACACCCGGACACCCCGGGGACACGGGGCACGGCTCGTGGTGGCCCTGCTGGCCCTGAGCTGGCCACGGGAGCAAAGACAAGAGGGCAGGGCCAGGAACTCAGTGAGCAGAGCCGGGTCCTGCCACCGGGGTCACCTGGAAGGGAACAGAGCTGGATCTGGAGGTGCTGCCCTGCCCGGGGTGGACGTGGAGCCAGGACAGAGAAGCTGAGGGGTTTCTGCAGCAGCCAGCTGGAACATCTCCCTGGGCTCTTCCCCTCCTGGCCCCACACCATCCATCAGGAGCCACCGAGCCACTGTCCCCGCAGCCACCTGGACCAGTTCCCCTGTCCTGGATCCTCACTGGTGGTGGCTCCCACCAGCTTTGCTTCCCCGGGCATTCCCAGAGGGATTTTCCTGCGCCTCTCTCATGCGGGAGCTGAACCCAGGGGACTGCTGCATCCAGAGGCTCAGTGCTGCAGAAATCCCGGCTCTTCTCGTGCCACACACGGAGCCCAGACATTCCCTGGATCACAGAGCTCGGAAGAAATTCCATTCCCACCTCCTCTCCCCGGACAGCGTGTGGCACCTGTGGCCGGGACAGAATTCCAGAGGGGACGGAGGAGCCCCAACGCCCTGGACTGGTCGGGTGATCCCGAGGCCTCGCCCTGCTCCGCTCCAGAGATCTTGGAGAGCAGCAAAGCCTCTGCTGCTTTGTGGTGTTTGTGCTCCAGAGCTCTAAAGGAAGGGTAAAACCTTGCGGAATTCCAGTCCTGGCATTCCCAGCAGGAATTCCCAGCATGTCTCCATGCAGTGATGGAAGCACCTGCTGGAATTCCTCCCGGCACCGCCACAAAACCCAGAGATTTCCTGATATTTAACAATATTTCAGAGGCCAAACGCTGACCGTCCCCAGCTGGGAGCGCCTTCCCGCCTTCGTCCTCCTCGCTGCCGGAATTCCATCCCGTGCCCATCCCCAGCTGGAATTCCATCCCATGTTCATCCCCAGCTGGAATTCCATCCTGTGCCCATCCCCAGCTGGAATTCCATCCCCTGCCCATCCCCAGCTGAAATTCCATCCCGTGCCCATCCCCAGCTGGAATTCCATCCCTGCTCCTCACCGCCGGAATTCCATCCCCTGCCCATCCCCAGCTGGAATTCCATCCCGTGCCCATCCCTGCTCCTCACCACTGGAATTCCATCCCATGACCATCCACAGCTGGAATTCTGCCCCGTGCCCATCCCTGTTCCTCACTGCTGGAATTCCATCCCTGCCCATTCCCAGCTGGAATTCCATCCCTGTTCCTCACTGCTGGAATTCCATCCCTGCCCATCCCTAGCTGGAATTCCATCCCTGTTCCTCACTGCTGGAATTCCATCCTGTGCCCATTCCCAGCTGGAATTCCATCCCCTGCCCATCCCTGCTCCTCACCACCGGAATTCCATCCCGTGCCCATCTCCAGCTGGAATTCCATCCCATGCCCATCCCTGCTCCTCACTGCTGGAATTCCATCCTGTGCCCATCCCCAGCAGGAATTCCATCCCCTGCCCATCCCCAGCTGGAATTCCATCCCATGCTCATCCCTGCTCCTCACCACCAGAATTCCATCCCCTGCCCATCCCCAGCTGGAATTCCATCCCTGTTCCTCACCACCGGAATTCCATCCTGTACCCATTCCCAGCTGGAATTCCATCCCGTGCCCATCCCTGCTCCTCACCACTGGAATTCCATCCCATGACCATCCACAGCTGGAATTCTGCCCTGTGCCCATCCCTGTTCCTCACTGCTGGAATTCCATCCCCTGCCCATTCCCAGCTGGAATTCCATCCCCTGCCCATTCCCAGCTGGAATTCCATCCTGTGCCCATTCCCAGCTGGAATTCCATCCCGTGCCCATCCCTGCTCCTCACCACCGGAATTCCATCCCCATGCCCATCCCCAGCTGGAATTCTGCCCCCTGCCCATCCCTGCTCCTCACTGCTGGAATTCCATCTCGTGCCCATCTCCAGCTGGAATTCCATCCCTGTTCCTCACCACTGGAATTCCATCCCATGCCCATCCCTAGCTGGAATTCCATCCCGTGCCCATTCCCAGCTGGAATTCCATCCCGTGCCCATCCCTGCTCCTCACCACCGGAATTCCATCCCCATGCCCATCCCCAGCCTGAATTCCCGACCCAACGCCCTCCTCTCCGCCAAGGAAAGGCTCCATCCCTCCACGGAATCCCTCGGCTGCTGCTCCCGCTCTTCTCCCCTCTCCTCACCCATGGACAGCCGGGCCCGGCCGCCTCCCCCGAGGGGCAGGACCCCCCCAAAAAAATAAACAAACAAACCCCCAAAATTAAAAAGAGGGAGCGCTGCGGAATCCTCTCTGCCAATCCCCCCCCAAAAAAATAAAGTCCGTGGGCAGCCGGGCACCGCTGTAAATAGAATTCCTAGAGGAACAAAATAGCTCTTCTCTGACCTTCCCCTTGTGGTCGCACTTTGTACATTTAGTTGGAAAATTTGGTCACGTGCTGTATGTTTATAGAAAGTCGACTTTTTTTTTTTTATATATATATATATATATACTATAAAAAAAGAAAAAAAAAAAACCAACAAAAAACACCCCACAGTGAGTGCCGTGCTAGTAAAAAAATAAAAAAAAAGAAATTAAAAAAAAAAAAAGAAAAATGAAGAAAAAATATTAAAAATAAATGAAGAAGATGAAGGAAATAAAAAAAGGGGATGGGAGGGGGGATGAACTGTAGAAATTTGCCTATTGTGTGTTTTCAAAAGACATTCCAGAATCTTCGGGGTGGGATGGGGTTGATTTGGGGCTTTTGTTTTGTTTTGTTTTGTTTTGTTTTGTTTCTTCCTTTTGTTCATGTATGGAAGTCAGAAGTAACTTTTGGTTTTGTTCTGTTGGTTCAGTTTTGTTTCATGGGTTGCCAAGCTCAGCTCTGCTGACGAGAGAAAAACTCGAGGGGTGGGGTGGGACGGGGGGGACGCGGCGGGGGGAGAGCCTGGAGCTGGGACAGGACGGAGCGTGGACAGTCGGACAGCGGGAACCTGGCCGTGGCCACCAACGGCCACCAACGGCCACCAATGGCCACCAACAGGCACCAAGCCTGGAGAGCTGGACAGTAGAAACCTGGCTGTGGCCACCAACGGCCACCAACGGCCACCAATGGCCACCAACAGGCATTGAGACTGAGAGCCGGACAGCAGGAAACTGGCTGTGGCCACCAATGGCCACCAATGGCCACCAATGTCCATCAATGTCCACCAATAGGCACCGAGCCTCCTGGAGAGCAGGAACCTTGCTGTGGCCACCAATGGCCACCAATGTCCACCAGTGGGCACCGAGCCTCCCGGACAACAGGAACCTGGCTGTGGTCACCAAGCCTGGAGAGCCGGACAGTGAGAACCTGGCTGTGGCCACCAACGGCCACCAATGGCCACCAAGGAGCATCGAGACTGGAGAGCTGGACAGCGAGAACCTGGCTGTGGCCACCTGTGGCCACCTGAGAGTGACCAAGTGGATCCTCAGCTGCTGCTGACTTTGAGGGACCAAAAATCGCCCAACGCCTCGTCCAGAGCGACAGTGACCAAGGGACATGGCCAGAGGTGGACACAGCAAGGGGTGGACACAGGAAGGGGTGGACACATCAGAGGTGGACACATCAGAGGTGGACACAGCAGAGGTGGACACAGCCAGAAGTGGACACAGCCAGAAGTGGACACAGAAGAGGTGGACACAGAAGAGGTGGACACAGCAGAGGTGGACACAGCAGAGATGGACACAGCAGAGGTGGACACAGCAGAGGTGGACACAGCAGAGGTGGACACAGCAGAGGTGGACATGTCAGAGATGGACACATCAGACATGGACATGTCAGAGGTGGACACAGCCAGAGGTGGACACAGATGGACACACCCACAGCTGGCCACACCCAGGGACGCTCCCCCAGCTCCACCGCTCTCCCAGGCCAGCCGCTGACCCCTGCCACCCCTGGGGGACATTCATGACCTCGAGGGGCTTCCTTTGGCCCCCGCAGCCCCGTCCCACCCCAGCACGGCCGGCCTGGGCCTCGCCGCCGCAGCGGATCGGCTCCTTTGTGTATTTAACGCTTCTAAGCCGCCCTCCCCGGCACCCCGCGGGTCCCCCCTAGCTCCGTAGGGCATTCCCCGTCCCCCGATTCCTGCGGGATTGTCGCTTCTGTGTTTGCCTCATCGCCATCTGCTCCGGGCCGCGGGCGCGTGTGCGTGCGCCGGGTGTGTAAATACGGAACCGCGCCATAATTTATTCAGCTATATGGAGTAGATTTAGTAGGAAAGAGAAACTGGTTTTGCTTTAACTACCTGCTGCCTGTAGGTGTCTTTCTGTAACTCAGGCATAACTGTTATACATTAAAAGGAAAAAAAAGGAGAAAAAAAAAAAAAAGGAAAAAAAAAAAATTGATTCCAAGTGTCTTCGTACCGGGAAGTCGGGGGGGAGAGGAGCCTTGGGGATATCCAAGACAAGCAGGCAAATTCCAGCTGTTTTCCCTCAAAAAAAAACGGGCAAAAACCGCGGAGCAAGGTGGAAAAGCTGGGCAGATAAATCAAAGCTTTAATTTGGCCGCGGCTCCGCGCGGGACGGGGACGATCCGAGGGACAACCGAGCCTTTATCCATTGATTCGGAGCAGCCCCGGGCGCGTTAAGCAAAAAAATATTCCCAAAGTGTGTGTCCAGAGGAATAAAGGTTGGGAACAAAGGGCTGGATTCAGGAGCTCGCCCAGAGAGGTTTTGGCTCCCTGGAACAGGAGCTGAGCTCCAGCCAAGCCGCGCTGGGGTGATGGGAACGGAGCCTGAGCGCTCCTGGAGGGGTTTGGGGCTGTTCTTCCTCAGAGGGGTCAGTCCGGGAGCTGCCCGGCCACCAAAGCCAGGAGAGGTCACCCCTGGATGGGGAACAGCAAGTGTGGGGTGGGAAACACCAAATTTGGGGTGGGAAACACCAAATTTGGGGTGAGAAACACCAAATATGGGATGGGTGACACCAAACGTGGGATAGGAAACACCAAATATGGGGTGAGAAACACCAAATGTGGGATAGGAAACACCAAATACGGGATGGGAATCACCAAGTGTGGGATGGAAAACACCAAGTGTGGGGTGGGAAACACCAAATTTGGGGTGAGAAACACCAAATATGGGGTGGGTGACACCAAATTTGGGGTGAGAAACACCAAATATGGGATGGGTGACACCAAATTTGGGGTGAGAAACACCAAACGTGGGATAGGAAACACCAAATTTGGGGTGAGAAGCACCAAATATGGGATGGGTGACACCAAACGTGGGATAAGAAACACCAAATGTGGGATGGGAATCGCCAAGTGTGGGATGGAAAACACCAAGTGTGGGGTGGGAAACACCATATATGGGATAGGAAACAAGTGTGGGGTGGGAAACACCAAATATGGGATGGGAAACACCAAAAGTGGGGTGGGAAACACCAAATATGGGATGGGTGACACCAAATATGGGATGGGTGACACCAAACGTGGGGTGGGAATCACCCAGTTTGGAATGGGTAACAAATATGGGATAGGAAACACCAAGTGTGGGGTGGGAAACACCAAATTTGGAATGGGTAACACCAGATATGGGGTGGGAAACCCCAAGTGTGGGGTGGGAAACGCCAACTTTGGAATGGGTAACAAATATGGGATAGGAAACACCAAATATGGAATTGGTAAAACCAAGAGTGGGGTGGGAAACACCAAATATGGGGTGGGAAACACCACGTGTGGGGTGGGATAATCCACATTTCTTTTAAATTTTCTTTATTAATTAAAATTTAAATTTATTTAAATCAGGGAACCCCTGAGCCAAGGGCTGCTCACCCCGGGTGGGGCTGGGGAACCTCTGGGTGGGATTTTGGGGGGCTCTGGGGGGCTTGATGGGGATCCACATTTCGTTCCCATCCCATATTTCCCATCCCACAGCTGATGGTTCGTTTGGGTGGTTTTTAGCTGGTTTACATTGGGATTTTCTCAGGGATTTTATTTTAATTTAAATATTTATTATTTTATTGTATTATATATATAATAAATATTATCTATAGGGATGTTTTAGGGCAGCCCAGGATCATTCCCAGCTCCTGCCCCAGATCCCAATCCCAGATCCCACAGCCCCGGGGCCATTCCTATCTGCTGCCTCATATCCAGATCCCAATCCCTGATCCCAGGGATGTTTTAGGGCAGATCATTCCCAGCCCCATTCCCACATCCAGATCCCAATCCCTGATCCTGGGGGTATTTTAGGGCTCATCATTCCCAGCCCCATTCCCACATCCAGATCCCAATTCCAGGGATATTTTAGGGCTCATCATTCCCAGCCCCATTCCCACATCCAGATCCCAATTCCAGGGATGTTTTAGGGCAGATCATTCCCAGCCCCATTCCCACATCCAGATCCCAACCCCAGGGATGTTTTAGGGCTCATCATTCCCAGCTCCATTCCCACATCCAGATCCCAATTCCAGGGATGTTTTAGGGCAGATCATTCCCAGCCCCATTCCCACATCCAGATCCCAATCCCAGGGATATTTTAGGGCTCATCATTCCCAGCCCCATTCCCACATCCAGATCCCAATCCCAGGGATGTTTTAGGGCAGATCATTCCCAGCCCCATTCCCACATCCCCGCTGCTGATCCCGGAGGACGCGGCTCCCCCCGAGCCGGAGCTCTCGGCTCTTCCCGAGCTGTTCCAGCTCCCGGAGCTGATTAAACCGGGCTGTGGCCCTGCATAAAATCAGGGAGTTGTGAGCAGGGACACGGGAGGGAATTAAATCCCTCGGGAAGGATTTCTGTGCCAGGCCCATTCCTTTCTTTTTTCGGGATTAATTGTAATTAAGATCCCGGCCCAGCCAGGCCTCGCGCTCACCTGCTGCGCACCAGCCCGGAATTTTAACACGGGAGCTCATCCTGCATTCCCAGAACATCCCTTCCCTCATCCCTGCGCCAGCATTCCCGGCGTTTCTGCTCCAGCCTGACTCCTTTCGGGGTTTTTTTGGGGTTTTCATGGGAAAGGGGGGCTGGGGGAAAGGTTGGAGGGGAAGGGTGAGGTGTGGCATTCCCAAATCCACATTTCCTGGAAAAAGCAGCCTGGGAGAGCAGGAATTCCCCCTCCGGAGTCTTCCAGGTCCTTCCAAACTCTGGGGATGTCTTCCAGTCTTCCAAATCCCCTCTGGGGGTGCAGCGGGCCCAGTTTGGGGTCTGTGGTTCCCTCCATCCCAATTCCCTCTTGGAATTCTCCGGGGACGGGAGGAGATCCCGGTTTTTCCCGGTGCTGGGGGGATCCCGGACACCACAATTCCCGAATTTCCCCGAATTCCTCAGGCTCTGTTTCCCCTCCTGGGCATCCCAAAAACCCCACAGGGAGTAACTCGGATTCCAGGGGAGGAGCCAATGGAAAATATTGGGAATATTCTCCTAAAACCAAGGATGCAAAGCTCCCTCCTCCCTCCCAAATCTCCCAAATCCCAAAAAATTCGACTCCAATCCCTCCCCCTGCTCCTGCCATCCTTTGGGATGGAATTTCCCGTCCTGGAGCTTCCTCCCCCCTCATCCTCACCTTCCTCTCCTTCCTCTTCTCCCTCCTCTCATCCCTTAATTTTTATTTTTTGTTTTTTCAGGAGCTGGAAAGAAATAAATGACGGAAAGAAATGAATATAAATACGCTTATTTAATATTAAAAATAGAAAAATATAATAAATGATGAAGAAATAGAAATAGAAATATATAATAAAGAATAAAGAATAAAGAATAAAGAATAAAGAATAAAGAAATAGAAGCATATAATGAATAGATATAGATATGGATATAGATATAGATATAAATATTGATATTTATATAGATATGGATATAGATATAGATATAGATATAAATATAGGGATATAGATATAGATATAGATATATAGATATAGATAAAGATATATAGATATAGTAAAGATATAAATATAAATATAAATATAAATATAAATATAAATATAAATATAAATATAAATATAAATATAAATATAAATATAAATATAAATATAAATATAAATATATAAAATATCCAGGAATCCCAGTTGATTCCTGCACATTCTTCACCTCAAATTCCACCCAGGATTGCTTTTTGTAGCGAGCCAGGCTAATTAATCTTATCCTTAGTTTTAGTCTTAGTCTTGGTCTACTATTATTATTATTATTATTATTATTATTATTATTATTATTATTATTATTATTATTATTATTATTTTTATTTTATTATTATTATTATTATTATTATTATTATTATTATTATTATTATTATTATTATTATTATTATTATTATTATTATTATTATTATTATTCGGCAGATTTGGGTTTATTCCAACCAGAAAAAAAAATAAAATAAAAAACCCGAGGGGGAAGAAGGGGAGGGAGGATGAGGATGGGAGGGAAGAGGAGGAGGGGGTGGGAGTTAAAAAAAAAAAGGGAAAAAAGGGAGAGAAGAAACCCAGAAGAAACTGTTCACATTTCCCGAGACACGGACAAAGCTTTTATGAATATAACTGGATTTGTAACAAGCATTGCAGCTGCATATAAGGCATTCAGACATGGAGACAATTTTACTAGATAATAGACTATCACGCAGGATACAATTTAAATTAAAAAATGCAATTTTCACCTTGAAATGAACAAATGATTACAATTTCTATACAAATTAAGG
The DNA here is from genome assembly GCA_032357785.1 of Periparus ater. Lineage (NCBI taxonomy): Eukaryota > Metazoa > Chordata > Aves > Passeriformes > Paridae > Periparus > Periparus ater. The sequence continues at coordinate 4,800,172 of CM063628.1, forward strand.
CATTCAGGCTCTCTTTCAGTAGTGGCATCAGCCCATGAAATATGACATAATTACCATGAAATACATTTTCAAATATTTTGATTTTTTTGTCCGCTGCTTTTTTTTTTTTTTAAAAAAAAATAGAAATAAAACCCAGCCCGGGCTGTTCTCTGTGGAGGGGGGAGAGCGGCTCCCATTATCCCACCTTCTGGAGAAAAACACATTAAAAAGAAAAGAAAAACTCGCCAAAGATTAAACCTTCCCCCGCCTTCCCCCTCCTCTCGACTGGCGAGATAAAAATTGAAAAAAAAAAATCAGACAGAAAGAAAAGGGACGCGAGCGAAAAGGCTCCAAAGCCGGCAGATTTATCTAAATTGCTACGCTTATCTGCAAAAATCACATCTGCCCGTTTATCTCCCCGCTTCGGATTCCTCTCCTTTTGGTTTTTAATTATTTTATGCTCTTTTTAATTTTTTTATTATTTTATTTATTATTTTTTAATATTTTATTTATTATTTTCTATTATTTTATTTATTATTTTCTATTATTTTATTTATTATTTTCTATTATTTTTTTATTATTTTCTATTATTTTCTTCATTATTTTCTATTATTTTATTTATTATTTTCTATTATTTTATTTATTATTTTCTATTTTATTCATTATTTTTATTACTTTATTTCTATTTTATTTCATTTTATTATCTTATTTATTTTTACTATTTTAATTTTTAGCATTTTTATTATTTTATTTCTATTTCTTTTCATTATTATATTTCTTATTATTTTATTATTTCTTCATTATTTATTACATTTCTATTATTTCTATTATTATATTATTATTTTATATATATTTATAATTATATTTATATTTATATTTTGTATTATTATATTATTTCTATCATTCTATTATTTCTATTATTTTGTTTCTATTTCTTTCTATTCTATTATTTCATTTTCTAGTACTTTTTATTATTTTATTCCTATTTATTTTTATTATTATATTTCTTTTTATTATTATATTTCTTTTTTTATTATATGGGAATTATAGGGGCAACTTTGGGGGTAAAATATGGGAATTATAGAGGGAATTTTAGGGGTAAAATATGGGAATTATAGGGGCAACTTTGGGGGTAAAATATGGGAATTATAGGGGAAATTTTGGGGTAAAATATGGGAATTATAGGGGAAATTTTGGGGTTAAAACATAATTTTTCAGGAGCCTCCAGTGAATTTTTCCCGCCTGGATCGGGAGAACGGGCGGTGCCGCCGTGCCAGACTTGGAATTTTTGGAATTCCGGCAGAAAACGGCTCCAGCTCCATCGGGGGAAGGGATTGGGCTGGGATTTTGGGAAGGAGCTCCCGGAGAATTCCTGCGAGATTCCAAGGCCGGGATGGATGGGTTGGGACCCGGGATGGGCTTTTGGGTCCTTCCAAGCCAACCCATTCCAGGATTCCCGGTGTTTTCCCGGAATTCCGAGCTGGGAAATTCCCTCTTCCTTTTGGTTCCCAATGTTTTCCCGGAATTCCGAGCTGGGAAATTCCCTCTTCCTTTTGGTTCCCAATGTTTTCCCGGAATTCCGAGCTGGGAAATTCCCTCTTCCTTTTGGTTCCCAATGTTTTCCCGGAATTCCGAGTTGGGAAGTTCCCTCTTCCTTTTGGTTCCCGGTGTTTTCCCGGAATTCCAAGCTGGGAATTTCCCTCTTCATTTTGGTTCCCGGTGTTTTCCCGGAATTCTGAGCTGGGAAATTCCCTCTTCCTTTTGGTTCCCGGTGTTTTCCCGGAATTCCGAGCTGGGAAGTTCCCTCTTCCTTTTGGGGCACTTCCTGAGTTTAAAACTTTTCAATCCTGGAGACATGGAGCGGGATAATTCCGGATTTTGGGCTCCCGGCTCGCCCGGGCCCAACATTCCCAGTTTTTTTTGTCCCACTTCCCGCTGGATTTCGGGAAAGCTCGGGCGGGGTTTGTCCCTCCTCCAGAATCCGGAAGAGCAGCTCCCAATCCTTGTTTTTCATGTAATAAAATCCCTTTTCCCTGCGATTTCCATCCCTCCCTCTCTCCAAATCCCACAAGGAATTTGGGTTGGGATCGCTCCGGCCTTGGTTCCCTCAAGGTTTATTGATCTCTGCTCCCATTTCTCATCTTTTGCTCCCAAAATTTGGATCTTTCTCTCCAAATTCCCACTCTGGGATCCGCGTCCTGCCCAGCAGCACATCAAGAAGGGAATGAAGAGGATTAATTCCCTTTCAGTTTGGAAATTCAGAGGAGTTTTGGGGCCAAAAAATCAGTTTTTTCAGCCCCTGTGACTCCCGAAGGGAATTTTAAACCAAAACCTGGAATTCCAGCGAGTTATCCACGAGGAAATCTCCGTTCTGCGCTCGGACGCTCTCAGAGAATCCGGGAATGATTTCACCTGGATCCCTGCAGCCGTGGCAGAGGAATCAACCCCCTCTATAAATAATTTCATTTTTAATTAACATATTCCTCCAGGTTTGCCCACCTCCATCTGGAAAAGCCGGCGGCTCCGGGTATCCGATAACAGATATTGATTTTGGGCTGGAGAGCGGCGCCGGGGCACAGGAGTGCTCCGAGCAGCGCTTTCCAGGCGATCGATGATTTCAGCTGAGAAATTATTCAGAATTCGGGGAGGAAAAAAAAAAAAAAGGAGTTTTTTTAGCAGGAGCTGGAGCTGCTGGGTCTGCGCTCGATAAATGAAATAAAAATAAAAATGTTTTGTTTTTTTTCTTTTATTGAGAAGGAGGAGGGGATGTGGGATGGGCGGGCCCTTCCTTCTCCGAGATGGGAATTCGGGAATGAGTTCCAGGAGAGGTTGGAGGACACCGAGAGCGTTCCCAGCTCAGCTCTGGGATTTTTGTTGGGTTTTGGTGTTTTATTGGTGTTTGGGGTTTATCTCCTTTAACCCAGACTGCGCCCGGCCTCACCGGGAACGTTTCCCATTCCCGTTCCCATTCTCACCGGATTTTAACCCAAATTAAGGCGGGTGTGTCTCCACCGAGCCAATCCCGGGAGCCAGAGTCCCCTTGGGATGGGATGTGGGAAAAGCGGATCCGTGTCCACCGCGGGTGTGGGGACAGATCCTGTCCCTGTCACCAACCCTGTCCCTGTCCCCAGAGCTGTCCCTGTCCTTGTCCTTGTCCCTGTCCTTGTCCCCAGCTCCAGAGCTGTCCTCATCCTTGTCTCTGTCCCATCCCTGTCCCCAGAGCTGTCCCTGTCCCCAGCTCCAGAGATGTCCTCATCCTTGTCCCTGTCCCATCCCTGTCCCCATCCCTGTCCCGTGTCCCCATCCCTGTCCCTGTCCCGTGTCCCTGTCCCTTGTCCCGTGTCCCTGTCCCCTGTCCCCTGTCCTGTGTCCCTGTCCCCTGTCCCCTGTCTTGTGTCCCTGTCCCCTGTCCTGTGTCCCTGTCCCCATCCCTCTCCCTGTCCCTATCCCCTGTCCCGTGTCCCTGTCCCGTGTCCCTGTCCCATGTCCCTGTCCCCTGTCCTGTATCCCCTGTCCCTGTCCCCTGTCCCATGTCCCTGTCCCTGTCCCGTGTCCCTGTCCCCTGTCCCGTGTCCCTGTCCCGTGTCCCCATCCCTGTCCCCTGTCCCATGTCCCTGTCCCCTGTCCCATGTCCCTGTCCCGTGTCCCTGTCCCCAGCCCCTTCTGTCACAGCTTGGGGACAGCTCATCCCAGCCCCGCTCCCATTCCCATTCCCGAGCCCATTCCCAACCAGCTCCGGAGCTCGGAGCCACCCCCGGCTCTGCTGGGGACCCTCTGGAGGCTTCCCGAGGGATTCCCATTGCTGGGAGGATCCGTCCTCGCCCCGCTGAGCCCCGGGAGCAGCGGGAATGTCGGGATGGAGCTCGTTCTCCAGGTGGAAGGGGATCCTCGAGCTCATCTGTGGCCAGCCTGGGAAGAGCTGGGGCTGCCCAGAGCCGGCTCCTTCCCAAACCTCACAATTCCCAAATCTCCCAATTCCTGACCCTCCCAATTCCTGACACTCCCAATTCCCAAACCTCCCAATTCCCAAATCTCCCATTTCCCAAACCTCCCAATTCCCGACCCTCCCTATTCCTGACCCTCTCATTTCCCAAACCTCACAATTCCCAAACCTCCCAATTCCTGACACTCCCAATTCCCAAACCTCCCAATTCCCAAATCTCCCATTTCCCAAACCTCTCAATTCCCAACTCTCCCTATTCCTGACTCTCCCAATTTCCAACCCTCCCAATTCCCAAATCTCCCAAATCCCAAATCTCCCAATTCCCAAATGTCCCTTCCCAAACCTCCCAATTCCTGACCCTCCCAACTCCCAAACCTCCCAATTCCCAAATCTCCCATTTCCCAAACTCCCAATTCCCAAACTCCCAATTCCCAAATCTCCCATTTCCCAAACTCCCAATTCCCAAACTCCCAATTCCCAAACTCCCAATTCCCAAACTCCTATTTCCCAAATCTCCCATTTCCCGACCCTCCCAATTCCCAAACTCCCAATTCCCAAATCCCCCATTTCCCAAACCCCCCAATTCCCGACCCTCCCATTTCCCAAACTCCCAATTCCCAAATCCCCCATTTCCCAAACTCCCATTTCCCAAACTCCCAATTCCCAAACTCCCACTTCCCAAACTCCCAATTCCCAAACTCCCAATTCCCAAATCCCCCATTTCCCAAACCCCCCAATTCCCGACCCTCCCAATTCCCGACCCTCCCATTTCCCAAACTCCCAATTCCCAAATCTCCCATTTCCCAAACTCCCATTTCCCAAACTCCCAATTCCCAAACTCCCATTTCCCAAATTCCCAATTCCCAAATTCCCATTTCCCAAACTCCCAATTCCCAAACTCCCATTTCCCAAACTCCCAATTCCCAAACTCCCAATTCCCAAACTCCCAATTCCCAAATTCCCAATTCCCAAATTCCCATTTCCCAAACTCCCATTTCCCAAACTCCCATTTCCCAAACTCCCAATTCCCAAACTCCCATTTCCCAAATTCCCATTTCCCAGGCCAAATGACGTCATTACCGAGGCTGGAATTGCAGGATTAACCCCCAATGTGCAAATGAACCAAATTTACCAAAAGTTTCCCCAAAAGTGAAAAGCCAAAGTGAGCACACCTGAGGCTCTTCAGTAAACAAATAAAATAATACTAATAATAATGCTAATAATACTAATAATACCAAGAATACCAATAGTACCAAGAATACCAATAGCACCAATAATGCTAATACTAATGTTAATAATACTAATAATGCCAAGAATACCAATAGTATCAATAATACCAATAATACTACTAATACCAATAGTACCAACAGTACCAATAATACTAATACTAATCATACTAATAATGCTAATAATACTGCTAATACCAAGCATAGCGAGCATACCAATAATACCAATAATACTAATACTAATCATACTAATAATGCTAATAATGCTGCTAATACCAAGCATACCAATAGTACCAATAATACTAATACTAATCATGCTAATAATGCTGCTAATACCAAGCATACCGATAGTACCAATAGTACCAATAATACTAATACTAATAATGCTAATAATACTGCTAATACCAAGCATACCAATAGTACCAATAGTACCAATAATACTAATACTAATCATACTAATAATGCTAATAATGCTGCTAATACCAAGCATACCAATAGTACCAATAATACTAATATTAATACAAATAATACAAATAATACTAATAAATAAATAATTAAATGAATGAATAAATGAAATTTTGGATTTTTTTCCCTTGGTTTTATCCGCCCTCCCCCGTTTTTAGGGAGCGGCGTCACCTGCGCCTTTAAGGCCGGCCCCAGCTGGGTTCCCCACCCAGCTGGAGAGGATGCGGAATTAAGTTCTGAGAGGCTCCCGCAGCTGAGGCAGATGCGGCTCGGAGCCGGCTCTTTATGTATTCATGAGCTGTGTGGAAGGGAAATAAAAGGATTCATTACCACGCAAAGTGTTACTAATGACATGTACCTGGTGCCGGGCACCTCTGCAAATCTAATGCGGCGCGGGCAGGAGAAAATTCCATTCCCTTTCTCCAGGGCCGCGGCCGAATGGAAAATTTCCCCTCCTTGGCCCTGCCTCATTCCGCATTCACTAAAAGCCACATTTACAATTCTTCTGCCATTATGTCCTACCAGGGCCTCTGCGCCTCTTGGCACGACCTTGAGATGAGCTGAAAATTGGAAATTCGCTGGCGCAGCCGGGCTGGGGACGGGAACGGATCGGGATCCTCTTCCCGAGGGGTGGGGAGAGACAGGGAGAGGGGAAAAGGAGAAAAAGAGGGAGAGAGAAAAGGGGAGAGAAAATGAGGGAGAAAGAGAGAAAAAGGGGAAAAAGGGAGAGAGAAAGAGAGAAAGGAAGAGAAAAAGGGGAAAGGGAAAGGGAAAGGGAAAGGGAAAGGGAAAGGGAAAGGGAAAGGGAAAGGGAAAGGGAAAGGGAAAGGGAAAGGGAAAGGGAAAGGGAAAGGGAAAGGGAAAGGGAAAGGGAAAGGGAAAGGGAAAGGAAAAGGAAAAGGAAAAGGAAAAGGAAAAGGAAAAGCTTTAACTCTCTTGAAATTCCCAGCAGGAAGAAGTGGGGGATGTGTGCGGGATGAGGGGTGCGGGACAGGGATCCAGGGATAAACGGATTAATGGGAGTGACCTCGGTTCCGCACCATTTCACAGCCCGGTGCTCCACGAGGTGCTCGCAAAGAAACTCCTTCATCTCATCCCAAATTCTGGTCCCAGCCCCGGGACAGGTTTTGGGATTCCTCTTTTACTCCGTGCCCTGGTGAGGAGTTTGCCGTGCTGCAGGATCCCTCCCACAGCCGCACTCCCTATGGAAAACCCCTCATCCCTTCCAGGGTCCTCTCCTGCACTCCCAGACCCATCCCAGACCCATCCCAGACCCATCCCAGACCCATCCCAGACCCATCCCAGTCCCATCCCAGACCCTTCCCAGACCCATCCCAGTCCCATCCCAGTCCCATCCCAGACCCTTCCACTTCTCCTCTCCCAGTCCCTTTCCTCACTCCCAGCAGTGCTCGGGCCGCTGTTGGAGGTTTTCTCCAAGATTCCCACATTTTTGGAGCATCTTTGTCTGGATCAGGTTCGGGCTGGGCTCTGGGACCAGGATTTCAGGAATTATCAATTTCACCCGGCTGTGAGGGAGGAGAGTTCCCAAAACGGGAGGAGAAGGGGCTGGGTGGGTTCTGCTCCCATCCCACTGAAGCAGCTCCAGCAGCTCAGTCGGGTCATTCCCGATTTAGCCCGTAATTCTCATCCCGAGGAGCGAAATCAGACTCTGAGGAGGGGCTGCCCACCAGGGCTGGGTGTGAGGGGGGAGCAGAACCGGCCTGGTGCCAAATCCCAGCTCCCCGGGTTCCGTCGCTGGCCAGGGCAGGTGCCCCTGTCAGCGGCAGGCCTGGCCCGTCCAGAGCTCGGCCAGGCTGGAGCTGTTCCTGGAGCTGTTCCTGGAGTTGTTCCTGGAGATGTTCTGGAGATGTTCTGGAGCTGTTCCTGGAGCTGTTCCTGGAGATGTTCTGGAGCTGTTCCTGGAGCTGTTCCTGGAGCTGTTCCTGGAGTTGTTCCTGGAGATGTTCCTGGAGATGTTCTGGAGATGTTCCTGGAGCTGTTCCTGGAGATGTTCCTGGAGATGTTCCTGGAGCTGTTCCTGGAGCCGTTCCTGGAGCTGTTCCTGGAGCCGTTCCTGGAGTTGTTCTGGGGCTGTTCCTGGAGATGTTCTGGAGATGTTCTGGGGCTGTTCCTGGAGATGTTCCTGGAGATGTTCCTGGAGATGTTCCTGGAGATGTTCTGGAGATGTTCCTGGAGCTGTTCCTGGAGATGTTCCTGGAGATGTTCTGGGGCTGTTCCTGGAGATGTTCCTGGAGATGTTCTGGAGATGTTCCTGGAGATGTTCCTGAAGATGTTCTGGAGATGTTCTGGAGATGTTCCTGGAGATGTTCTGGAGATGTTCCTGGAGTTGTTCTGGAGATGTTCCGGAGCTGTTCTGGAGATGTCCTGGAGCTGTTCCTGGAGCTGTTCCTGGAGCTGTTCCTGGAGATGTTCCTGGAGATGTTCTGGGGCTGTTCCTGGAGATGTTCTGGAGATGTTCTGGGGCTGTTCCTGGAGATGTTCCTGGAGATGTTCTGGAGATGTTCCTGGAGCTGTTCCTGGAGCTGTTCCGGAGATGTTCTGGAGACGTTCCAGAGCTGTTCTAGAACCGCTCTAGAACCGCTCTAGAACCACTCTAGAACCACTCTAGAACCGTTCTAGGTACGTTCTAGATCCGCTCTAGAACCGCTCTAGAACCGTTCTAGGTACGTTCTAGATCTACTCTAGAACCGCTCTAGAACCACTCTAGAACCGCTCTAGAACCGCTCTAGGTACGTTCCAGATCTATTCTAGAACCACTCCAGAACCGTTCTCCTACTCGAGCGTTTACCCGAGCCGGGTCTACTCGAGCGTTTACCCGAGCCGGGTCTACTCGGTTCTTTACCCGATCCAGGTCTACTCGGTTCTTTACCCGAGCCGGGTCTACTCGGTTCTTTACCCGATCCAGGTCTACTCGAGTCTTTACCCGAGCCGGGTCTACTCGAGTCTTTACCCGAGCCGGGTCTACTCGAGCGTTTACCCGAGCCGGGTCTACTCGAGTCTTTACCCGAGCCGGGTCTACTCGAGTGTTTACCCGAGCCTGTCCTACTCGAGTCTTTACCCGAGCCTGTCCTACTCGAGTGTTTACCCGAGCCGGGTCTACTCGAGTGTTTACCCGAGCCGGGTCTACTCGAGTCCCTGCCCCAAATCCCCGCCCAAATCCCTGACCCTGCTCAAACCTCTGCCCAAATCCTTCCCTGTGCCCAAATCCCTCCCTGTGCCCAAATCCCTGACCCTGCCCAAATCTCTGCTTAAATCCCTTCCCAGATCTCTGTCCAAATCCCTGCTCCCATCCTAATCCCTGCCCAAATCCCAGCCCAAATCCCTGCCTGTACCCAAATGCCTGCATCTGCCTCAATCCCTGCCCCAATCCCTGCCCCAATCCCTGCCCAAATCCCTGCCCCAATCCCTGCCCAAATCCCTGCCCCAATCCCTGCCCAAATCCCTGCCCAAATCCCTGCCCAAATCCCTGCCTGTACCCAAATGCCTGCATCTGCCCCAATCCCTGCCCAAATCCCAGCCCAAATCCCTGTCCGTGCCCAAATCCCTGCCCAAACCCCCTTCCCTCCCTCCCTCCCTCCGTCCCCTGTCAGGGCCCATCCGTGGCTCCGTTCCCTGTTTACCGAGGCTGTTTGTGTTACTGGAGATTTTCTAATTTAATCAAGGCTGGGTTCGCGATTCCAGCGCTCGTTTGCCGGCCCCGCTCGCTGATTAATTCACGGGGTGTCACACGCGCTGTTCTGCCTTGTTTGTCACTGCTGCCACCGTGTCCTGCGCCAGCCCCCGCGCTCCAGGTGTGCCGGGCAGGGAAAACTCCTGGGGTGGGGATGGGGACACTGGGCTGAACCCAAACTCCTGGGGGTGGGGAAACCAGGGTGAACCCCAAACCCTCGGGATGGGGACACCGGGGTGAACCCAAACTCCTGGGGTGGGGAAACCAGGGTGAACCCAAACACCCGGGATGGGGACACGGGGCTGAACCCAAACACCGGGATGGGGACACCCGGGCTGAACCCAAACCCTCGGGATGGGGACACGGGGCTGAACCCCAAACACCCGGGATGGGGACACCAGGGTGAACCCCAAACCCTCGGGATGGGGACACGGGGGTGAACCCAAACTCCTGGGGTGGGGACACGGAGCTGAACCCAAACACCCGGGATGGGGACACCGGGGTGAACCCAAACTCCTGGGGGTGGGGAAACCAGGGTGAACCCCAAACCCTCGGGATGGGAAGTTGAGGTGTAGCTTTAGGGAGTGTCTGGGAACGGTTGGAATTGCTGCACCCAAAATCACGAGGTGGGGAGGGAACAGGTTAATTTTTTTAGGGAGAGGAGGTGTGGGATCAGTCAGGCTCCCGGCAGGGGATGGGATGGGTGACCAGGATGGGTGACGAGGATGGGATGGGATTGGTGACCAGGATGGGATGGGATGGGTGACCAGGATGGGTGACATGGATGGGATGGGATTGGTGACCAGGATGGGATGGGTGACCAGGATGGGATGGGTGACCAGGATGGGTGACATGGATGGGATGGGTGACCAGGATGGGTGACCAGGATGGGATGGGATTGGTGACCAGGATGGGATGGGTGACCGGGATGGGTGACCTGGGTGGAACGGTCACCTGCTGTCCCCAAGGAAAGTGGGGACGAGCTCTGGATTTCCCAGGTCCGTGCGGTTGGGGTGAGAAAAGGGGGCTGGAAAAGGAGCGGGAGATGGATGGAGGGGGGAACCGGAGCTTGGATTTCATTCCTCTCGGGGAAAAGCGGAGCCCGGGATGTTTTCCCAGGCTGAGGAGCCGCAGCTGGTTCCCCCCCGGCCGGGACTGAAGCGCTGCCAAAGCCGCGGCGTTCCCGATGAAATCGGGAGCCGGGGAAGGTTCCAGACGGGCTCTCCCCGGCTGCAGGAGAAAGATGAGACCCTCCCCGGCAGCAGCTGCTCCCCACATTGCCCAGCTCGGGGAGAGGAGCGGCGGGGAGCCTCTGGCGAGCTGTCAGCGCTGTCAAAAGGAGCTGACAGCGGGGGGAGGCGGCGCGGGCTGGAAGTGCAGGTGTTGGCGAGGAATTATCGCCTTCCCCGCAGCCCAAATCGCCCCCCTCCTCATCCTCGGGGCACAGGGAGGGGACCGAGGGGCTCTGGGACGGGGTTCGGCCCGGGAATGGGACAGGGAGCAGCTCCCAAGGGACAGGAACGCGCCTGGGTGGGCGGCCCGTGTTCTCCCGGGGGGGCTCCAAGCCCCGGCTGGGAACAGAATTCCCGTTTTAGGGACCGAACCAGCAGGAAAGGAAAGGATTTCATCTCCTTCTTTCCTTCTTCCATGCTCAGCCCCCTGCCCCTCAGCAGGCTCCAAGCGCAGATTTCCTGCCCGAAGCCGCTCCCCTCCTCTTCAGCCCTGCGCAGGTGAGGGGCAGGACGGCATCCAAAGGGATCCAAAACCCTTTTATTCCTGGGATGGAATAAACCCCTCCGTTCCGGGCTCCTCCGAGGCACGAATGGGTCAGGATGGGGATTTTGGCTGATTCCCCCCCCATCATTTCACCCCAAAGCTGTGTTTGGGCACCAGATGCTCCTTCCCGAGACTGATTTTTTCGCTGAGGTGGAAAAATGAACCCGAGGGGCGGCTGGAGCTGCGCCGGGAGGGTTGG